>DWDT01001481.1:0-15798 GCA_018245595.1 Microceris scylla | reverse complement strand
ACCATAGAAATTATTATTTTTTGTATAAATTCTAAGGTGTGCAGGTTTTCCTCACGATGTTTTCCTTCTGTTAATTCAAAATTCAAGCTATATTTTTTAAATAGTACCAGTTTACTAGAAATTCCGTACACTATGCAGAACGCCTCTTTTGCTTAAACAGTATCAAAATGAATACAAGAAACTCGGTTTTGGTCACTGTTGGTTTCAATTACCTTGGTACCAATAAACTGATATATCATTGAAAGTTAACGAACATTTTATAAAGGTAATTTGTGAAAGGTAATATGTGAAAAACAGAAATAGCAATTATGAACAGAAACTTATACATTTTAAATATATTTATATTTCGTATACATAAACATGATACAGGTTGGAGTTGATACTAATATTTATCATAAAATATAGATAACTTCATATTAACCAAGAATATAAATAAGAGAACAAATATTTGGCCGCAACATTACAAAGCAACGAATAAGTAAAATCAGTTTTAACGAAAACCTACATAATGATACAGAATCAGACAGAAAAAGTAGTTTAATGGGTACTAATACTTCAGTCGTGATTATGGTCGGAAAAAACAGCCGATACTGTCCTTTCGTACGTCTGTACGGACGCTGGACATCCGCGACTCTTCTTCTTGGAGCAGTACCACCTGCAATATGTCTTGTTGAAGAACGTGTACCTGTTGCACCAAAACGACTGGCCCTTATATATCAGGTTATAGTTACCAGCGCCTGTGGGCCTGAATTCGATCTCTAGAAAGCATAAACGGACAATCAGAATTCAGTATTATTCTTACAATATTATTAACATTTCTATCGTCATGCCAAATCCCTTACGGGCAAGGTACTGCTTGATATCTTTATCCTTACAAATCTGACGTGTTCCTTATATATCGGCAAACTTTCCCCACCACAGATAGGCCCCGACTTTGGCAAATTACAGTATGTATCTTAGGTCCCGACATCCCGGTTCACTTCTTTTTGGTACCACATAAAAATAATTAGTAAGAAATAATTTCAAATATGCTTCGAGCAAGTCATTTATTTGTCAAGGCACAGTCGACTCTTAAACCTGTCGAATTACTAAAACATATTAAACTTAGTTCAGTCAGAAGATACGGTTTAATGAAATCACTCCTTAACTATCGGCATAAAGAGGTACTGATAATATAATTATACCACTTTCTTATCGCTATTTCAATTCTATGAAATTTTTGCGTACAGACTCATACACGATGTTACCGTGATGGTTCTCGCAGAAATATTTTTTTTAAACCTTTGAGTTATATAACCAAAGTTTACTCGTAATAAGATAAATCGTTGATATTGACAATACGCATAACACTTTATAATTTTTTTTCAACAAAAATCACGACTTATGATGAGGTCACAAAAATATAAATAATATAGCAATATACTTTTTAATACAATATATATCACTGATAACTAAAACACAGACACTATTCGGAATCGTTTTTCATACCATGTGTTGTGGGAACAAAGTTACAAACACGGTTGGTGTATAACATTCTTTACCAATTTATACGATACGAGAATGTATGTATAGTAGGTATATTTAGGTTAAGACCTAGAGACATTTTACTCTCGAATGTTTCGTAATAAAATTGCTAAAAACTATACAAACATATCATAATGCAGTTGCAAGAAGTGTGATAAAAAAAAGGCTTGATGCAATGTACAACAAATGTATTTCTAAGGCAAATCGATAAACGTTCTGTTAAATTAGCGCAAACAGTTCAAACACAAGAGAGTTATCTTAAACTATTCATGGCTATGTTCTCCGATGATAGCCACGATCCTGCCGTTGAACATCTTGATCGACACTCTGCAATTCTTCCTGTTCCTTCTAGAACAATACCACACGCTTCTGCCAGTGACGCTGGTGTAATAGGACGAGAAGGTGTGATTGCCAAGGCGCAGAAGGAACCGATTTTTACTTATGGGAATAAGTTCGTATCCTGAAATTTAGGGTCATAATCAACACTTAGTAATTATTTATTTTACAGAGCACAGAAAACTGTCCAACACAAATATATTGCTATCGTAGATTCTTGTTGCTCATTCTTGCCCACCGTATGTCATCTGCAACATACCATTGGAAATCGCTACTATAGTTCTAACTGTAATGCTGGGGTGTGAAACCTAGATGAGTTTAAATTTACCAGAAACTTTAAAGTCAGCCTTATATACATTTTCTATATTTCGTTTAAAGCAGAACCAATCGCTTTCCCATTAAATTTTCATAGTTAAGAGTGATTATAGTAAATTATTTTGCATGGATTGTTCGTGTTCAGGACGCTTCAGGATGAGGTAGTATACGTATACGAGCGGCTACATAATCTTTCGTAAAACAGAATTTTGGAACGTGTTTAACTGGAATAAACAAATTTTAATTACACGAAATCCGATATATTATGTATCGTAGATATTAAAAAAATTGTAGCAAACAAAAGGAAAGCAAAAATATATTATGTAATAACGGTCGCGTGGCACTTCAAGTGGATAGTACAAAATAAGTTTTAAATACATAACAGTTTATCTTAATTGTCTTTAATAATACGAAACAACAGAAATTTTAAATTGAGAAAAAAACAAAATTGTTTTATACTACTATTCGATAAGAGATGTCGCTGCGACCACTAAACGATTAGTAAATTGAACTAACTAACTTAAGTCTTTGTCTGCCTTTCTGTCTATGCACCTACTTAAGTACGAAAGTTCCTACTTTGTCAGCATTTACAGATTAATAAATTGAATTAGCTTATGTCTTTGTCTGCCTTTTTGTCTATGCACCTACTTAAGTACGGAAGTACTGGTCACCATTTAAAGATTAGTAAATTGAACTAACTAGCTTAAGTCTTTGTCGGCCATTTTGTCTATGCACCTACTTAAGTACCTACGGAAGTACTGGTCACCATTTACAGTATTACACCTTGTACGAAAATCAAGCCACCTGCAATTATTGGAGGACATCGTATTTTACTGAAGGCCCATTACAGACACGTTACACTACGTCATACTAATTAGTATATCACTTCATTTACATATACAAATACATACTCGTACATACCGAGAATAACATATTGGGAACATGTTTCCGTTTTTCGTAGATATTTCAGGAAATAAGCTTCCCACCTTGTTTATACTGTATAAACAAGGTGGTAAGCTTATATTATAATTGCATCCACATCATCATCTTAAAACCTTTTATCTTACTACTGTAAGGGGTCACTGGGTGCACCCAAAAACGTGAAGGGTTTAATGTTTGGCACTATGAGTAGATACTCATTGGCAAAATTCACACGCCTTGCAAGCACTGCTGGTTGCAGATAATAATCAACATTACCATATCCAAACCCAGGAATAGGGGTTCCATAACCCTCAATACCCTTGGACAGCATCACAGCTCCATCAACAACTTTACCACTTACACAAGTGAAACAAAGGTGGTATCTCTGAAAGTCGCCGTATAACGATGTCTCTTCACTCATGGCTGTGCACCCCGTGTATGGATATCAGTTCTCTCTCAACCATTCTGACTGAGACCTTGCAGTTCCTCCGCTTCCGTTTCGAACAGTACCAAACGCTCCTGCCGGTCGTACTGCGATAATTCGACGAGAACGTATGCCGTCCGATCCGAAGAAGGAACCCATCGTTGGGCAATGGGATCAGTTCGTAGTCTGGAAGAAACAATTTGTGTTCACTGTAAATCACTGTTGGCATTTGGCGAATGGCCTATCTAAGAGATAAGTAGACTAACAGACCATATGACGGTAAGTGATCTTAAATGTCCAGCAACACGGATCCACTAAAGCATTCTGTGAAGTATGTTACTGGTCTTTTATTAGTCGTGTGAAATATCTTGTCAGTTTGTTGGAAGTACCTTCCACAGAGTTAATGAAAGTTTGTCTTTACAATTTTCAGTTACAATTTATCATTTTTATAAAAAATTTGTGTCAACAACAATATTATGAGCACAAATCTGCCCCCATCAACATGAATTAAGAGAAAAGACCTCTTGCGGGGAAAATATTCTACCATCTAACTTTTTTGTAAGGTTTGTGTAGGTACACTAAACTATTTATGTTATCAGGTCGAATCGCAAGGTCTAGTGTACAACTGACCTAATATCCTAAGTCGAATTGATCACGAAAATGTAACTAAAACTAAATTCTCTAAAATATATGATAGAAATTCAATTGTATAGTGTTAATTTTTTTTAGTTTTTTGGAACATCTTAAATTAACGAGGATGAGGTCATACTTATTGTCTAATGGCGTTCCTTCCCATTGACCCTGGGTGATGGAAAGAACCCGTGGTAAGTTCATACTTTAATGTCTAATAAAAGTTTGTTACAAGTAATGACAACTTACCATTGGAAAAAACTGTAATAATGAAGCCGACCCGTTGTTGCAAATGAAATAAACAAAATAAATTACTAATACAAAATGTAATTGTGACTACAATAAATGGAAAAATAGTACATTGCGTAAAACTAATTATACCATTCGTAATAATAAATAATAATAATACCAAAAAATCTAATTTCACATTTCTAATTAACACATTCTGGCATGAAATATCACTTGTACCTAATACTTGATAGAAAATAATATATGACTAGTTTTTTTTTTTATTTTAAAAATTAAATGCGGAATATTATTTTTCCTAATTGTAACACTGCAAATGCGACAGCTTCCAAATACGTTGATTTTTGCTAAATAAATAACATATAGTAAAAGTTTTAATTAAAACAACGTGATTTTACACTGCCCTAATATTAATAACGTTTAAAAACGAAGGACTAAATTCGGTCTGTGATGAAAAAAAACTTCGTCATATCACTAGATTTCTCTTGCACAATCTTATGGGTCTCGCATCGTCCTTCGCCGATCAGTTCAAATGTGTATGGCATCCGATAATTTTCTGAATATTCCTGTTCAAGGATCTCACTCGCACCGGGCATCTCTTGCTGATCCGCTTCGAGCAGTACCAAGTGGTGTAACCCCAAATGTTCTTGCAGTTCGTGGAGAAGGTGTAACTGCCAACGCGAAGCATATATCCTCCGGAAGAAAGTTGGAATAATTCTAAAAGAATATCGCTAAAAGTTAGATATACTTTATTCAAATTTAGTCAAGAACTACTAAAATCGTTTAGTAACTGTTAAACTCGGTAATTGATAAAACGTACGAGTAGAAAAATGTCATAATTATTTATCAGTGCATTTAGTCCTTACCTGGATATATCCTATCTCATCATAATATATTCTATCCCAATGAACTCATATACATATACATACATATATACTTTTACTCTGTACACTTATTGCGACTCAGATGCTTAACTTCTTACGAGGATAACGTATTATAAGTGTATATAAAGCATCTAAATACATACTTACACGGAAAGATGGACAATAGCTAGTCAGTACCAAAAGTTGTATGGATTGCAAATAAATCAGCTAAATACAATTTAGTGAAATGGTACACTTTGTTTGATACTCATTTTGTTTATTTAAACTCAATACACGTTCGGATACATATGTATGTACATATGTATTTAAGTTATGCTAGGTCGATGAAAACTTTGGATCCGTTATAATTGTGCTTAAACGTTTTAGGTAAGAGCAGAATAGGAGATTTTCGGGCTTAAAGCAATTTCGTAAAACTCCAAACAGATGTTATCATATTTATCATAGACTTTGCTACATTTACAGCTTGCTTTTGCTCGGTGGTGGTACAATGGTGGTACAGGTGGTACAGTGGTGATATCCAACAGCAACAGTCTGGTTAAATTTGATGTCAAACAGGGAATCGGTGGTAAAATAATTAGCAAATATAATATATTATTTATAGGCAATTTTACTCACCCCAAAGCGGATACAGAATACATGACTATCGCAGATAAAACACACTTTAAACAATAATAAAAGTTCAATAAGAGGCCTGAAAATGATAAAGAATTCTGACCCAATTTGGTAAGGATGCACTTAAAATAAACAAATACAATATCATATATGTTTATCGTCCGTCAGTCTCATATATAGTCCTACATATGTAATACGTGTGATAATCGAAACTGAAAAAAGAATCATATATGTACATACAAACATTATCAATTTAAACTTTCCCAATCCCCATATAGAATATTTTCGTTTAGCGGCCTTCTTGATTTTGGATACTGATGGTTTTATCAGCATTTTATTCATTTTTATAAAAAAAGGAAACACAACTTCACGCCTGTAATTTTCAATTTTATATTTAATCAAAATCATGTTATGTTACCAGATTTGGAAATCACATATGTATCACAAACGACTAATCATAGCACAGATTAAGGTATAAATTAGTATTATAAATTCAATAAACGATAATGTAACTTTACTGCTGTAATCCCTGAAGGGATAGGCAGAGGAGTGTAGAACACTCCCACGTTTCACCAGTTACGTTTACGTCCCGTGGAATAGGTGGTGAGCCTATTGCCATACACCGGGCACGGACTAGACTCAGAGTCACTAATAGAAATTCTAAATTAGAAAAATCTAATAGTACCCGGCCCGGGATTAGAATGCAGGACCTCCCGATCAGTATTCGCGCTTGCAACCACTCGACCAACGAGGCAGTCAATAATGACTGATACTTATTACTATTTTCTGAATGCTGAATAAATGAGTGATACTTACAACTAATTTTTGAACACTAGATACAGAATCGGTCATGGCTTTTAGCTGAGCCGTATATAAGAGCCCTTGTGTAAGCAGTATTTTAACGGGTCGTGGTTGTGGTTGGGTTGTTTCTGGACAAATTTGTTATGAATGCTGACAACCACTCGCGCTCTGCAGCCCTTGCTGTTGTGGGAGGAACAACGCCAATGGCTTATGCCTTTCCTGGAACAATGACGCCCAAGGCAGTACGTGTAATCGTCGAGCAGAATCAACTTCTTTCCCGACCGAGACCGCACGAAGACTGGTACTGAAAATGTATACAATTTTTAAGTGCTTATATTAAAGTATTCGTTACGATGACATGTTCAATTTAAATTTGGCTGAAGTTTTTATAATGATTAAGAAAAAGCCAAAGATTAGTTGTTACCATGCACCATTATGGAATTTATTTAGCGTATACCGTGATTGTACATTGACCACTGCAAGGAAAGCAAATTAAAAAGACTCGCAAAATGTATACATCGAAGAAATGAACACGTGATAAGTTGAAGTTTCTTTAAAATCAACTGTTATTAGGAAAATATTCAATAACATTTTTCATATTGGCGCTCATTGGGGGATACGTACGAGTATGATGATGACGATGATGATGATGATGATGATGATGATGATGATGATGATGATGATAATGATAATGATAATGATAATGATAATATTTCAAAGCTAATATTAGCATTGTACAAGAACCTACAGGTCACATCAATTAATATTCCATCAAAACAAAAGCTAAATTTGCAAAATACATATATACGGATGGTTTGAGCAAATTCAGTTGAACATCTCACATTAAATTATTTTAAGTAATTAGACTCCGTTTCATTAAAATACGATTTAATAACATAATATACTCATACAAATTCGCTACAATACTGCATTACTTTTAATATACTAATTTATTCATATTATAACGTACACAAAGCATATTATTAATACATTTTGCTTGCCTATCAGTACACCCCTTATATCTTAGGAGTTCGTTTTGTTTCATTATTATCTTCTAATATTGCTTACACATTGTTTTTTGGTGTTCTTTTAATAGTTCGTTTTAATATGAAACTAATTGGTAATCGTTTCTTGTCATGGTTATCTAATCTCATACAATTTTAACCGAGGTATCTGCAAACATTTCTAGATGTTGGAATGACTTATTGTGACTGCCTATTATGTCTACAGTAGTGGCGCTTACACAGTCCATACCTGGGTAGGACCTGGATAGAGGGTGATAAAATTCCAGTCAACCTATCGGATAAGACTAATAATAAGATTGAAAAAATGTTCAGCAGTAATAGAATAGTCATCTTACATAGAAACATACAGAAGGCAACACAAGCAATTTACCTAATATAATATTTAGTTGAACAGGACAAACGAGGATGATTTTTGCATCCACAAGAATCCCAATTTCTTCTCCTGCACCCCTCACAAGAAAATTTAATTAATTCATATACCCTAACACATGTATTAATCAGGCGTTACCAAGCTTAAAATACTGTCCATCATGTATGCAGTATCTGGCTGGCGGGTGGGTGTGCTCATTCTCCGCTGCCAGCATCGCGAAGTTCTCATCCAGCTTGATCCTCGCGTTGCATCCCTTCCAGTTATGTGTCGAACAGTACCAAAGGAATTCTTTTGTCTTTTTACACTGCTTCTTGCAATAGTATGTATAATCATGGAACATTACAAGATGCTTGCCGGAGTATCGCGATTTCGCCAGAACGATCACTGAAAACAAATGAAAGTTAGTGGAATGCTTTGAATCAATATAAATGATAAATATGAAGATGATAAGTTACAGATTTCTCGCACAGCGGCATTAATTCGACTGCTGTTTTTAATTTAGTCTAATTAGCTGATTATTGGTTTTTTTCGATCCGCTTATCATTCCATGTTGGAAAATGGATCTCCTCTCATAATGTGAGGGTTATGCCCATAGTCTGCGACGCTGGCCAAGTGCGGGTTGGCAGACCTTACATACCTTAGAACTTTTTTTTATAAATCCTAATGTGTGTAGGTTTCCTCACGATATTTTCCTTCACCGTTAGCAAGTGATATTTAAACTTAAAACGCACTTATTGTAAAAATTTGCGCGCCAAGGGTTTGGACCTCTGAGTGAAAGGCTAAATTCTTCACTACTAGGCTATGTCTGTTTGCGATTACTGCCTAGTATATCTTATATATACTATATCTTACATACATACGTACATACTATATCTTATATATACTATAGTACATTGCAGTTTTTTGAGCCCTGCATTTCTATCGCTGCAACGATCTGTGTAAACGAACACTGACTTACAAACAATTCAAATTTACCATGTATTTAAATGTATTTTAGGATCTAATACAAGGCTACCAACATCCAAACCAACCAAGGATCAAGTTCTTTACAATTATAATAAACAGCAAAATGTATCAGATGACAGTGTCGACAATCGCTCTACGTTCATCCATAATTGAAATAAAAAAATCTATATATACAAGACAAAACGGAACAATCGACGGAGAGAAAAACAAAATTTGTTTGATATACATTTTATATTTGGTATAAGTTGTATAATCGTTATACTGAATATTTATACATTTTACACTACACATGTGTCACGTATCTAAACAGTCACAAAATTGGTTTATGCATAGAGCATTATGATACTAGTAGATTTTTTTTGTTTTTTTTTTCGAATATACCTACATATGTTTTTTTGGAATATATAGCAATATTTTTATAATTATCAACTATTAACAAAGCAAAGCCACTAAACAGTCCATAGATTTCCACAATACATTTCTATAGTTTTGCTTAAACGAGATCGAATTACATGCTAAATAATTTATTTAAAGGCGCATAATATGAATTTGAAATATTTATCCTCGCTTGTGTAATCACTAAAAATATTCGCCATGGAAGTACAGATGGCCAGAAAGGCATACGAGTATCATTCGAGTCTAACCCATTATGGGCATGGCATGGCATTGAAAATTGTTTGAAAAATGACACTGTATCAAAAATCAATCCGACGACTTTGATAAATTATTAGTCTAAAATAATACAGTCTTATTTATAAGGAAATAATTCCAGAGATTCGTGTCGCCACGAAGGACATATGTATACATCTCCCGTTAAGAGGGCTGGGATATAAGGGTGACGTAAGAGGTGACTAAGCTCGGCGCTGGTCTGCCAACGGTAAGCCGTAGCCTGCGTGTACATGGCTAAATGCTCTGGTCGTCTATCAGCAGTAGCGTAGGACCTACGAGCAGCACCTGCAATCTCCAACCCATCGAGAGAAGCCTTTCTCCAACGATAGACTTAGACAGGTTAATAATGATGATCGTGATAACTTCCAGAGATACGTATATCACTAAATAAACTACAAACGATTACACTAAAGAACAGAAAATAAATTCAGAATTTCTATAATTAGAATTTCAATAAACCTAACTGGAACGGATTCTAGAAATGATTTTACTTTTTAAAAAACGAATAATATCAGACATATGACCCATACTGTAAAGTATAGTACGTAATGTGCTGGTCTCCCGAGCAAAAGATCCGCATCAATGACCGTTCGCACTGATATTTAAATTTTACATTTAAGGGTCTATACTGAGCTGGGTATTACTCAATTTGAGAACTTGTTTTTGTATGTGTCTATTGTGTCAACGGCTTAAGTAATCTTAAATTGGGTTTCTAAATGCGAGAGATTATTATTGCTCCTATATACCAACAAATATATTCACAACACTAATATAAGATTATAATGATGACTAGATGAATATATGATAATTTTAAATAACTTCATAAACGTCTATATACACCGTTTTCAATGACGAATCGTGGCGGTAGATGGCGATGTTTCAAGAACGCCCTCACGACTTCGCGGTTGGGATTGGATGTTATGCTCAACCTCGCCTTACAGTGCCAGCCCCTGGTGCAGCTCCAGAGAGTAGTCTTGACGTTCTTCTTGTGGCAGTAGAAAGTGTACCCGTTAACGATGGCCAGTTCTTTTCCAGATGGCTTTATCACCCACGTTATCACTGAAATTGGATTTATCATAGAAACTTAGATGAAAATGGTAAATTGTAGTTGTTATAAATTGCAAATAGTGAGATAAATACTAAACACATGATTCTAATGTTGATACATCTACAGGTGCAAATTCTACAGTGCATAAATCTAATCAGTGTAAACATCAAAATGATATATAATAGAATTTCCAGAACAATACGACAGATAGTATTTTTTTTAATTATACTTTAATTATAAAAAGTTAACGAAAAGTCATCGGAACTTAAGGGGAATCAATCTCCGTTGTCATTAAGAAATCAAAGACCGACAAGAAATGAAGAACGAATAACTATTGAAATTTCATATTTATTTAAAACACCACTAACAATAAATAGTCTTGCAGATGTTAATCAATACAAATGAATTTATTTGTATATGCAATGCTAAGGTGTTAAATTAACCTAATTAATATTATAAATAGTAATTAATAATTATGATTCGAATAATTCATTCAAATTGTAGCCGTTATCTTGAAATTAAGTTAAATATTATCCAAAAATCTTGCAAGAGACCCGGATTTAGTGTTCATATGTCACTCAGATTACGGGCATAAACCCCCTTTTGGGGAGGCCTATGTCCAGCAGTGGACTAAGATAGGCTGATGATGATGATGATAATGTCACTACAAATTAAATGTGTCGCTTGCTTTGACATCAGCGCCATTGGCTACAATCCGTTATATTTAAATTTTTTTTACAGACAAATCGTACACTGACAAAATACACGGACACATACAAATCTTAAGCACACAACTACAACACACACACACACACATACACAGAGAAGGGTAAAAATATCTTATTATAATGTATCGAAAGGTGCTGCTAATAATACTTTGCACCACATTTGACTAACACTATCAAAATTGATTTTAAAGATAATAAAGTGATATAAAGAACGAAATAAATCTTTTACAATTGCATCAAAATTAGATGATTTAAATTTTAAAAAATACACCGTCTCTGATAACAAAGTTAGGAGGCGCGTGGTCGTGCGTGAAGTCGGAGCGGTTCATGTGCATGTGTTCGTCAATGATGAACCTGGCCTTGCAGGAACCGCCTTTGGTACAACGCCAGATTGCAGTTTTGGTGTTCTTCACGCCGCAGTAATACGTGAAACCGTTTATAAGAGCCAGTTGCTTTCCAGAACGGTTGAGGATCCAATCCACTGAAAATAGAAGAAATATTTACATGTAGGATCCATTTTGAGTACATGGTGACCTCTTTCGTATAGCTAAGTATTCGAGAAAGCATATAGGTATGTATGTATGTATATGTCTTCATAGGGTTCCTTATTCACGTGTTTCAGTTATCATTTTTCAAGATGATGTCTTACCGTTATAATGACAATTTGATGGGGACAAGATTTCTAGTTCACCTACGAAATGAGATTTAAGTCTAAAGTCTTATACCAATTTTCCAACAATTCGTCTCATGAGCATTCCTACGTACAACTCTACCTTAAAATTCCTCCGGTGAACATAAGAATATTCTGCTTTGAAAAAATAAAGAAGTCGTAAAAATACAAACATAATAGAAAAATATTAAAATACTCTGATTTATTAACATTTGCATAATAAATTCTATCTAACAATCATAAAAGATCAAACCTTCAACCAAAACAGATGAGCTTTCCCCGAAATTTAAAACAGTAACAAAATATTAACTTCGATATTCATTAGATGTCTGCGGAGTCATCAAGACTGATAGACTATATTGTTTTTACAGGTTTTCAAACAATTCATTCTTCAGATATTGAAATGTGTTAAAAATTTAAATTTAAGTTTCATTTTTAACTCATTAGATTTAAGTTAAATTAAGTTACAATAGATATTCCTCAATATATATACATATATTCCTGAAACATGACAACCACTTCCCACCCGTTGATTTAAAGGCGCATTAATTTAAATTCTGTGAAAGAATTTGTACTGCCTCAGAGGAGTGAGGGTCGCTCTTTCTCTTCCTCTAGGATCCTCCTCCGGCTCAACGAAATGAAGGATCCGTGTGGTACACTTTGAAACAGTCCACGATACACAGAGGTGGTCGCGTCGGACAGACCATACAACCGTAGCTCGTCTCTTTTCTCCTCTTATTCTTCGAACAAACACGGCACCGCTGAGCTGGCTTCTTTTTCCTAGCCGTCGGCGGTAGATAATCGAGGTAGTGAAAATTTTCGTAGTTTGAGTAAACTGGACAAGATAATTTTAAATCTGAAAGAAACGCTTCAGTTATTTTATTAATGAAACACCAAAAGGTGATTCAAATTGTCTTTCATGTGTCATATTACATTTTCAATTTCATTTTATAATTCAATATAATTTTATTAATTTGAATCAAAATTACTTAATTAGTATTAATCCCACTTTGTTAATATTCTTGCAAACGCAACAAACAGCGACACACTGCTCGGTTGATAGAACCTTAATATACGAACATACGTACAATGTACATATGTCGACAGTAACAAGACTATCATCAATATCGCACCCCGTCTTATCATTCCACTATAGGACCCTGATCTGTTCACAAAATGAGAAGGATTAAGATCATAGTGTAGCCGAGTACAATTTGGAAGACTTGACACAGCCTTAGAACGCCTTAGAACTCTAAGATTTCTTCACGATATCTTTCTTCACTGTTACCAAAAGTGACATTGAATTTTAAAACGCACTTTATTAAAACAAGGGAGTGCCAGAGTTCGTACACAAGACACCCGGAATAAAATGCTAAGTTCTAAAACACTACACTGTAATAGCCTTTTCTCAGTGCATATTTTTAATCAACATCAACTTCAACAAAATCACAGGACTTTATTCTCTATACATTAATTCAAGGTTAAATTCCTGTAAATGACTAATGTACTGGCTTCCACTTAACTAAAGAGATTCTAAAAGTGTTTTAATCTCTAGTCTACATTGATGTAATACAAGTATGGTTGATAGAAATTTTCATATAAATTCTATACTGGGTTCTTACAAAGTATATACCTACTAGGTGAAATATCTAAAACAAGAAAACATAGGCACAATCTTTTTACACATGGAAAGTAATTTATTTGCAATATGCTTAAAACGTCAATGAAATATATTCAATGGTTACAATATTGAGAAATTAAAATTTTAACAATAACATAGTGTCACATACATTAACATAAACAGTCACGAAACATTTATAGTAAAATTTGATTTTAACTTCTAATAGGGTACTGTAATCTAGTGTCAAAATGTAACTAACAAGTTGCGAACCTACACGGGAACTTTATTACAACAGTAATAATGGTCTAAATTCTACTTGAGATCAATGTCATTATCGATTGAAACTTTCCTTAAACCATTCTACAAACAGTTCGAAAATTCAAGGACTGGTAATAGCGGTAAAAACATCAGGTGATATTTAACGCCCATACTGAATTTCTAATTATAATCTAAATATAAATCTTGCTGTTGTTGATCACGCAGATACTTTACACTTTGATGGTCGTGCTGAAAATAACCTGCGAACATAGTGTAGTCGTTGTCAAGCTTGAAGCGCGCTTTACAATGCCTTCCCTTAGTACATCGCCATATTTGCAATTTGTTATTTCTGTTGTCCCTGTAATACGTGTGCCCGGCGAACAGCGCGCGTTTTTTGCCTTTGCGATTCAGAAACCAATGTATGCCTGAAATTACGAAACACATTACATCAACAATTCCACAGAGTCATGGTTCACATGTGTGTAATCCTCACAATACCTGCTGTAACACAGTAAGTTACGGTTAGTCATGGTGTACAAAAGATGCTACTAACTTGTTTTTGAATGTTCATTTCCTATAGATTATGTTTACCTCTCAAGTGTTATATAATGTAATTTTCTATAGTAGAATATGTAATCTTCAGAAATAGACTTTACAATGGTCAATCTCAGAGATGAAATATAAAATCCGTTAGCAATCTTACTACACCGTGGTATAGAAAAAAAACCACTATAGTTTTGTCACAATGTATTTCCAATGAAAACGCTACAAGATTCTGAGGTGGAATATTAAAAATATTTATGAATCTAAATACATACTTAAACAATTGGGTCGACGGCAAATTGACTTAATAATAAAATCTCTGCTATTTCTATTAAAGATAAAAGTTTTCAATAAAGTTAAATTAAGTACGTGTTATATAATAAAAATTATCTTATTACGAAAATTTATTAAAACTTAATCACTTTATTATATTTCAATTACAATTTTATTCACGTTATTTATGATATTACTTTTTATGAAAAGCATAATTTAAATTAATTTCCAATGACACGAAAGCATAATGTAAATTAATTTTCGACACCTAAAATGTTTTATATAAAATTTATTTATTGCCTATTTTTATATAGACTCCGTTTCGTATGATATATTTAGGTGGGTTATGTGTGTGATCGAGGCAACACCGGAAGAGTATCGAGTCGCGAGTGATATGAAACCGCGCTTTGCATTGCTTGGAGGCAGTACATCGCCACACTGAATGTGCAGGACTCTGCGCCTTCAGATTAAACGTGTACCCACTGAGAATGGCCAGTTGCGTTCCGTTTGAATTACGAAGAAATTGTACTGAAACAAAACATAGAGCATTAGTTGCAATTATTAAATAATAACAATTCAGTTTCTGAAAATCTTGACCTGACCATAGTAAATAACATCGGATCATATTTGGAGAAATGTCAGTTATATTCGTAAACGGATTAAATTCTTGTCATACCGCAAATCACGATTCTGTCACTCATAAGAAACACTGCAATAATTATATCATAGCATTTATATTTGTTTATCATATTCTACAAGCTGTTAATATATATTTTAAAAAAATTATATATATTTTATATTTATTTAAATTCCTTACGAAACCCATTAGATTTTGTATAGCAACAGGGATTAAACTGTTTTTTTTTTCTCAACCCATTACAATTCCACTGCTGGAATACGGGTCTCCTCTCATATTGAGAGGGTTAAGGCCATA
>DWDT01001480.1:0-15799 GCA_018245595.1 Microceris scylla | reverse complement strand
GTACAATACTCTTGCATTCTTTCAAAGTGAACAACATTTTCATATGTATTGTGACGTCATAATGTCCTAACGGTTGCGGGCTGTGTATAAAATTTAAAATTGTCAAGTTGAAAAACTGATGAGGAACCGTCGAAATATCCATGAACATATGTAAATAATAGACCGGCGCGTCTAACCCACTTTGCCATTGTACGCCCACTGTTTACGTGCTATAGATTTACATATTAGGAAGTAGAACGGGTCGAGCTAGGGTTGTCGACTGAGATATCTTATATTTATTTAAATATCAGCAAACATGGTCACCATCATCATCGTCGCCTTTGAATGTCCACTACTCGGTATAGGTGTCCGCTAATCACCGCTAATGTTCTCGGCCCAGTACCTTCGGAATCCAGCACATATAATATCAACAATATGTAACAAATTACGTGTTAAATTTGAATTTGAAGTTTTTTCTGTTTATTAAAACTAAGGCACAGAAATCATTGACTTTAAATAAAAATATAGATTTTCAATAAAACACAGTGTTTATTTCTTGTTTTTGTAGGTAGGGAGAACAGAAGAAACACTGCGTAAATATTAAAATTCATTAATTTCGTAATGATCCTCAACATGTAACATTCTAAAAAGTATTATAAACACAAACGTTTTAGTCAATCAACTGAGAATACAATGTACATGTATTGAAATGTGACAACCCTATTTCCAATATGAATTCGCGAGTAGTCTGGAGGCCGTATTTTTATGAAATAGCGCATGTTCCGTGTTCTCAAACGGTTGTCGGAACGCATTGTCTCCAGCGTTTAGCGTCGCTCGGCCTCCTAGTCGAATTATGACTGTGACGGCACGGTCACAGTTTTAAAGTATTCACTAATCGCTTCCTGTTCTGTTACCTATTAGCTATATTTTTGTTTTTATATTCTTTTGAATAAAGCGGAAGATGCGTTGTGTTATCGTATTGTTTATATTTGTTAGTATGTACAAGGAAGATACAACTAAAAATGAATGTAGAAGCATGACAGGTGTGTAAGCATATAAATACTATTCGGCGATCCGAAATTCTCTGCCTACCCCGTCATGGTCGTAGGGAGATGATAATAAAAACATAACACCGGGTTTGTATTCGGGGAAGGCAGAGGAGAAAAATTGTCGCACCTTCTACCAGTTAGATTATATGTCTAATGGGGTCTCTGATGTCTGTAGGGTGAGCATGGAAGTAGCACCGAGTCCAAACTAGACTCCAAGCTACCATTAGAAATTTCCAGTTAAAAAACCCAATAATACTTGGCATAACCCAGGCATTGAGCCCAAGAACTCTCGGTCAGCAGTCACGCAGGCATCCACTTGACCAACGAGGCAACTGTATAGTAATAGTAACAAAATTATGAAAGAACATATAGTAGCTGTTAATATGAACGAGCGATCGAGCTATTTCTATCGATGACGCACAGTCTGTTAGTTCCATAACGTTTTTCTCACACATCTCCACGACAGACTCCGCGGTGAAGTCGAGTTCTCCATGTGGCGCACCGCGCACTTAATGTGTAATGTAATGCTCATTGGTACATAGACTGTCATATACTTTGAAGGTTTGACTACATATGAATGTATATTATCAACATTAACCTTTTTATCGTTCCACTATTGGACACGCGTCTCATATCTGAATGAGAAGGGTGAAGGCCATAGTGTTCCACGTTGCCCAACAATTGTATATATTGAAGAGTTCTTTGATTGTAATACTACTATTGCTTATGAGCACAGATAAGATTCTGTTTGTAGGTAGGTATGTTAAACAATGGAGTAAATCCTTTGTCAAACACACTGGAGAAATACGGTAGTCATGTATTTAACATGTAAATAAATTTATAGTGTCTGTTTGTATGTAGTATCAAAATAACAGCATTTTAATAAGTTCATGTGAAAGTAGGTTTGTTCCGCGTAATCTCCGAGACGGCTGAATCGGTTTCGATGGGACTCTCAATAATTATGAACAATAATTTAGGCTATTTTCATTTCAGAAATAGTTTTAAGATTCCATACAAAAAACAATATGCAATCAATTCGATATTTTGGTGTCATATTATTATCTAAATCGTTCGCCTTCGTTCCCTAAATATTTTATCAAATATTACCTACAAGTCAAAATGATACCAGGCAATTGTAACTGAAATGACGTACTATTCTTATCCGGCAGGACTACAAAAAACCTCTGGAGGAGAGCAGCCCCGCGATCCTGAACGCGGGCAAGATCCAGACCCTGTTCCACCGGCTGCCCGACATCCTGCAGTGCCACCTCCACTTCCGCACCGCGCTCGCCGACTGCGCGCGCACGTGGGACCGCGACGAAAAAATAGGTACGGATACGAGACACGCGGGGTTCGTAATAACGTACAAAGACATAGCACAAAAAAATTGAGTTTATTATATATAATGTATTGTATATAATTTCATTTATACGAGTATATAGTTACTTTTAGACTTATTTTGCATTCGATTAATTCTGCCTACCCCATGAAGGGACTTGGCGTAATGATATTATTATATTAGTAATAATATTTTTTCATTATTATCTCTAGGCGAGGTCTTCCTAAGCGCGTTCTCTAAGGCCGTGGTGTTGGATGTGTACTCGGATTTCATCAACAACTTCTCGGTGGCGATGGAGCTGGCCAAGATGGAGTCCAAGCGAAAGTCGGCGTTGGCGGACTTCTTCAAGGTGAAGCAGATCAGCGCTCACGATCGCCTCTCTTTCTTCGGGCTAATGGTGAAGCCGGTGCAGCGGTTTCCGCAGTTTATCATGTTTTTACAGGTACACAATTTTTATATGTACATGGGTATTTATGTATCGTTTCTGTGGTCAGTTTTCATTATCATTACTGTTTACAGTACTAGTTATTCCAACGGTTTCTTAATTAGATTAGCTTATTGATCTGCTTCTATTATTATAATTTTTAAATGGCGAAGCAGGTGTCAAGTAATACCCTAATTTTTGTTTACAGGATTTACTAAAACATACTCCACATGGTCACGCTGACCGAGTCGCTTTACAACGCGCTCTGACGAGACTAGAAGCCCTAGCCGAAGCGTTAAATGAGAGGAAACGAGACGCCGAAAGAACACAGGTAATAATGCAATCGATTTTTTATATTTAAAATATAAAAATCTAAAACGTAACTTAATATAAAAGTCTAGCCGTCAAAGTAATCATTTTAATTACGTAAGCAACTGTACAAAAAATGTTTTAGTTTAGGAGAATCGATTAATTGACTATCAATACAAACACATAACAGAGCTCGTTAAGAGTTGTTCACGTGAAGCATTACAAATAAACATACGCGCAGGCGTTCCGCGCGGCGCTGCGGCGGCTGACGCGCGGCGGCGTGGCGGGCGTGGCGGGCGCGGGCGGCGCGGGCGGCGCCGCGCGCTTCGGCGCCGCGCGCCTGCTCGCCGCGCGCGCCGACAACCGCCACCTGCTGCGCCAGGACGACCTGCTGCAGCTGGTCAGTGTTCGCGCGCCCCTGCCTATCTCCACTTTCATATAACTCACTATTTAACATACATATATCACCCACAAAAGTCTAACGCGAGAACTATGTACTTTTAAAGAATTTTGAGCTTTAACCTAGTTTGATTTGATTTGCTTTAACATATCCACAAAGTGGGAAATTCATAAATTTTGCCTTGCAAGATTTATGAATGTCTGAAAGCGTTTTAAATATGAAAACCATTTAGCAGACTTTCAAAAAGCTTTTCTACTCTTTGGTGAAAAGCAGCTTCCATGCTCTAATACATATTTAGAAGTAACCCTTTTTTTA
The DNA here is from genome assembly GCA_018245595.1 of Microceris scylla. Lineage (NCBI taxonomy): Eukaryota > Metazoa > Arthropoda > Insecta > Lepidoptera > Hesperiidae > Microceris > Microceris scylla. Next base: position 11,984 of record DWDT01001480.1, on the reverse strand, counting down.
TTAAATTATCCGTCTATGTTATCCCGAAGGAGTTCAACCAGTCGGGCGCCCTGACAAAGTGCAAGCCGCGGCGGCTGCTGCTCCTGAACGACCTGGTGGTGTGTGTGTCGGTGGGCGCGGGCGGCGGCGACGATACGGAGCGCCTCGGGCTCAAGTGGGCGCACCCCGTGCAGGACGTGGAGGTGCTGGACACCGGCACCTCTCCTACCCTCAGCCGGGTGCTCGCTCAAGGTGACTTGACTTGTCATTCATTGTACTATTAAGAGTATTGTCACTATCTAAGACGCTAAGACGATTTGTCCATAATCCTAAATAATTATAAATTCAATATTAATTCATCCCCATCTTATGGGTTTATGATGAACTGCGTTTATTAATGTATCTAACTGTCCGTACAGGTATGAACCGCAGCGGTAGTCTCCGCTCCAACTCGAGCAGCGGCACGTCGACGGGCGATTCGCTGTGCAACGAGATGTCCACGCTCATGCACGACTACGAGACCGTGTCGCGGATGGCGGACCTGGCAGCTTCCTTACGGACTCCCTACCCTGAATTGGCGCCGGAAATGTTTAAATCTCTGCTGCAGAATATACAGCAGAGTATACAGGTCGGTGGAGTGAATTTTTGATACTTTTAGTTTTTGATAAGATTGCGTTTTTATCCCAATGTGCTTGATTTTAAATATTTTTTCTTAGCTGGTTGTCAGTTGTAAACCCATATATTTTGGTTAATATTACTAGAGCAGAGAGATAGTTCTCACGTTGCACTGCTTTTACCGTTATGTTTCATAATTATTAAAGGCTTTAATATTTTAATATATTATTTGGTTTTTACTATGTAAGGTTATTGTGTATCTGACATTATTATTATTATTATGTCAGTCAGGTTAAGTTCCTTACGTGATAGGTTGATTATCGACTACCAAATATTTTAATTATTATGCCTTTTTTAATTCATCACTCCTTTTATATCCGCATGTCGATTTCGGAGACTTGACCATTTCATTATGGAATATCCGATTTATTTGATTAAGATAGTTTTAGATTTTCCTGGCGGCTACGTCTGGAAGCATCTCGTATAGAATGAGGAATGTTAAATGTGAGCACGATGTCGGAACAGAAAAAGGACGACGAGATGGCGTGGGTGGATTCGTGCTGCCTGCAGCTGCGGCTGCGCGGGCGCGAGGAGGCGCTGACGTTCCGCGCGGGCGAGCCCGGCGCGCGGCGCGGCTGGGCCACGGCGCTGCGCCTGGCGCAGCTGGCCGCCGCGCGCGCCAACCGGCCCGCCTGGCGCCTGCCCGCGCCCGCCGCGCACGCGCCGCCGCACAACGTGCCGCTCTTCGTGGCCGCCGCGCCGCTCTGCGCCTCGCCCGCGCTCACCGACGTGCGCTGCGGCTGCTGCTACCAGGCGGGCGGCGGCGGGCGGCGCGCGCGCTCGCTGCTGTGGGCGGCCGTGGCGCGCGGCGCCGCCACCAGCGTGGCCGTGCTGGCGCACCGCGCCGCCGCGCTCAAGCCGCTGCTCACGCTCGACCTGCCCGACACCAGGGTGAGCGCCCACTTGTCTTACGTCACCGTCGATCATTACATCGCTATTGTTATTGTAATATTCATTTACTTCCCATTACGATTCCAAATAAAAATCTACTTCCATTTTAAATCTAGTTATGTTGAAATAAAAAAAATATTAATGACTACTATTAACAGATTCAATATTAAATACAGCAGCATTGCATTTTATTTTTATTGTATGAGCACGTATACACATATCTTCACGCCAGGTCCCTTACGGAGTAGGCAGGGAGCACAGAGCGCCAAATATCGCTGTATCGCTATCCTTACATACCTGCCGTGCTTCTTTCACATTCATCAATCTCTTCATACATACACACCGATTACAGAGACTTCGAACTCCCCCATCGGCCAGAACACGACCTATTTGGTCGAGATAGGTAAACCTAAGTCCATCAAAATTCATATTGTATATCTGCTTCGTCATTGCATGAACAGAATGATAAAATAAAAATTTAATAAAAGACCTGAAGTAACCAAAATCGAAATATTTGCCCACAATGAGGTACAAGAAAATAGTATTTTAAACTTACCTGTAGTGTCGTATTGAAAACTTGTAATTGTTCAGTGAATTGGGCTATAAAAGCGATGGAATTTATTATGAAATTTTCTATTTTATTCTCAGGTGACCTCAATAGAACACGCAAAAGGACTTCGACAAGTGACCACGCTGTGCGGCGACACAGTGTGGCTTGGCACTGAAGACAAGAGGATCATCATATACTCCGCCGTGGAGCCGGAGAAGCAGGAGAAGCTGACGGAGGTGGCCACCGTCGCGCCCGTCATGCAGATCCGGTATCACTGCGATTCCATGTTCGTGGGGCTAGCCAACGGCAGGGTGGCGGTGTACCGGCGGAACCACGACGACTCGTGGGCGCTGCACGAGCCCCTCGCCATCGAGCTGGGCGACAAGCCCGTGCACTGCGTGCTGCCCGTGGACGGCATCGTGTACGCCACGTGCGCGCGTCGCGTGTTCGCCATCAACGCACTCACCGCCGAGATCATGCGCATCCTGGAGCTCAAGGGCGACGGCGACCGCTCCGTCAGGTACCTCGCGCACTCCGGCGTTGGTCTTTGGACTGCCTTCTCGGACTCCACCTACGTCAGCCTTTACCACGCGGAGACCTTCGAGCATTTACAGAACATTGACTTCGCTGCAGACGTGGCGAAAACCATAGGAGCGAGGGAGGGTAGCAAGCCGGCCTACGTGTCGGCGCTGCTGGCCGTGCAGGGCCTGCTGTGGATCGGGACCACCGCCGGCGTCAGCGTCACGATCCCGCTACCCAAGCTCGAGGGACTGCCACTTATCGGAGGGCACATCGCCGTATCCTACCACGCTCACGCGGGACCCGTGACGTTCCTTCTCTCGTTGCAGCCCGAAAGTAGAGAGATCGACGTTAACGCGGTTCGAAGAAACTTGTCAAACGCGCGCGCTCTGGCTGAAACCGTGCAGGAGTTTAAAGAGGAGGAAACCAAAGAAGATAACGATAAGCCGAAGCTGGAGCGTCGGATATCAGAGGAACTGAGTCCGTACCGGCCGCAGCGCGTGCAGTCGGCTGTGATAAGGCGAAAGAAGCCGGGCGACGTCCGGCTCAGTAAGACCCTGCCGAAGTGTGCTAACCTAAATGCCTGCGACGTGTACGGGCTGTTCGGGGATCTCATGTTCGTGAAGGACTGCGTCGGCGAGGCGGACGTCAACGGTTCCGGCGGCGAGGCGCTCCGCCGCAGCGACCCCGAGCTGGCCGCCATCCCCTACCGCGTGAGCACGCTGGACCGGCGGCTGCGCATGCGGGCCGGCCGGCCGCGCAGCCTGGACCTGTCCAGCTGGTCCGTGGACTCGCGCGCGTCCAGCCTGTGCACGTCGTCGGGCAGCGAGGAGTCCATGGCGCTGCGCGGCGTGTCGCGCACCAGCTCGGGCGCGTCGGGCGCGGCGGGGCTGGCGCCGCTGGCCGCCTCCACGCCGGACTCGTCGTCGGGCAAGTCCAGCTCGTCGGAGCGGTCGGCGGCGGAGGGCGGCAAGGCGGCGCGCGCGCTGCGCGGCGCGGAGTACGTGGTGGGCGAGGCGCGGCGCTCCGTGCTGGCGGCGGTGGGCGGCCGCGGCTACGTGGACTGGCGGCAGACGGCGGAGGCGGCCGAGCGCCCGGCGCCCGCCGCCGACCCCAACCCGCGCGACGCGCACCTCATCCTGTGGGAGATGCGCTTGTGACCCGCCCCACGCCCGCGACACGTCTTCTCGGGGACATCTTCTTTTGATACTCATCCAGTACTGATTAACAAAATATTACGAAGTTTTTCTTCCGCATCAGGTCAGTTAGATCGAAGTGGCAGTTTATTAATATTTTCACGTATATGTACATTCTATTTTGATAAAAAATGTAATATGGAAATCATGTTTAGTGAAATCTATTTTCCTGTTGACATCGCCGCCGTCGGGCTTATTTTTGTATTGATGATGTCCCCGTTGGCCTCCGTGCCGTCTAGTAATTACGTTTACTTGTAAATAATACCTGGTGCACGTTGTAGATTTATGTAAATTCCAGTTTTGTAACTATTTAAGTAGCATCTTATTTACTTTTCGTACATGTATATATACAATAGCGCCTCAGGCTCGACGAGCAGTAAATTCTAAAGTTGCGTATTTAAATGATAATTCCTATGAATCGTTCCAAGCTATAGATTCGCGGAGAAATATTTATGAATCAAACATTTACACTGAATGTAAATCTTGTGATAAGCTTTAAATTATTTTTGGATATTAACAGTTAAAGGTCCGCCAAGGGCCGAATATCTAGCTGTGTGTCCGTGGCGCAGATGCATAACTCCTTTATATTGAGTGATCCTTTATATTGATGTTATATACAAGAGTGCTAATGACTCATTGTGGTGTGTATGTTATCGTTGGGTTTATTCGACGGTTTTAATGTTAATCAGCTATCTTTGTATTTGCACTGTACTGTTACATTGCTTCCTATATTTGTCACATTGTGAATGGTGGGGAACAGAAGTTGTAATCTCTTTATTGTGGTTTTTCATACAAATTTATTTAATTGTAACAAACCGCCATATTAACGTTAGAATAATTTCGTATATATTGTACTTCGTTTGTGTAAAATATAATTGTAATGTAAATTTGATTTCGAAATAATATACCAATCTCGTTTTAATTTACGACTGGTTTAACCTCAAATTAAAAAAAAAAAACTTGTGGCCTTATTTTTTCAAAGTGTAAATTTCCAGTGTGTCTAATTATGGCATTCGTTTAAGCTTTATTGTTAGACATTATTATGTCGCTTTAAGAATTAGACTGATTTAGCTTAAGCGTTAATAAAACTTACTATAATTAGTTGAAGTCGTAATGAGTAAGACGAATGACGAATTTCGATTGAATCTTTACTGTTATCTCAAAACGATCGTGTAAATGATGCCTGCCGGAATATAAATTCACATTAAATGTACTAATAAAATAAGAATGGAAATTTTAAAAACCCTACAGTTATATCTTAACACGTTGAACGCTCCAGGTTGTTTTGTCACAAAGTGATTATTTTTGTTAAGGGTTAAGTCTTAGATTTCAGTACACGAAGTACCCCGTTTAACTTTCACGTTATTATGCAGTTGCTGTTTATGAATTTTATTGCTGATAGTGCTGTTGTTGAAATGATTTGTTTTCGGTCAGTAGAACGTACATACCTACATATTTTTATTACAAACAATTCCAAAGACCCAAGTTTAGCTTCTGTGGCATTAATACTAAAACTTATACCTAAATTCTTATCTGCGAATAAATGTATTAATCGTATTATGTTATTTTCAGTAATTAACGTGCCAAATTGTAAAATATTTAAAAGTTTTCCTTGTACAGCCAAATCGATTAATTTTCAATTAAACCTTTTCTTATGTATTAGAAATGTCTTTGTTACGACGGAAATGACTTAATTTGTTTCGTGGTTATGTATAAAGTAGTTAAAATTAAACTTATTTCGAATATGTTACGTTGTCGAACCTCATTTTTTAAGTTTCTTTTTGTGTTACAAAACAGATCTTTTCGCAGAAAACGTCACAACATGTACGCATTAAGGTGTAAATAAATTTTAAGTTTATATGTACACACCTGTATATTTTGTTTTATTTTCACTGAAACCATGATTTATCAGGTTGCGTTTTAAAATTCTTTCAAAGTGATAACTAAATTTAGAGTAAATCTGTCAATGACAAAGATAATATTGTGATAAAATGTCATTTGTGCGAGTGTTACGAGTAATTCGTTACGCTGGTAAAGGTTTCATTGATAAAGAATAGCCTTTAAAAATTAATTTTATATAAAATAAATGTTGTTAATTAGGTTAGGTTCGATCAGACTTCTGACTACTTCATGATTTTCATGCTTGGATGGTCCTGTCGGTATTTCTATGGTAAATCTAAAAAGATAACAGCATTGAATAATTTGTATTAGGAAAATTAGGTTAAATACTATCGTATGATTTGCAATTATAATTAACAAGGAACTTGATCACAAAACCTGAGAAAAGGTGCATTAATAAACAATACTATTACAAAGAATCTTTGTTTGGATCTTGCAAGTAATGCACATGTTCTCCCGCCCTGTAAATTCCCCTACAAACCGCCTTACGGTCTCGTCATTGGACGTGACAGTACCTACCTCAGTAGATACTATCTGGACACCTCACTATGATGTAGATATTGAGATGTTTAGATAACTTTTGCAAGTTATAATTTTGAACCAAACGAGGAATTCAAAACAGAGTACGTACGATTACGTCGCTTGCACTCCCTGAGTGCCTGATTGAAAGCCTCGCATTCCTGCAGGTTCTCGTGTCCGGTGGCGCATTGCAGGAACTGAGCGATCTCATAGGCGCAGGGGCCGCTTGGTTCAGACCCCAGCTGATAGTTCTGCGGCAGAGATTGCACCACTTCCTCGCGACGCCGGCCGCTGAACAGACTTGAAATAGCCTCACCCGCTAAATGTCCCTAAAACAGCACGTCAATATGGAAGTACCTCAAAAACAATGTTTGCAATACATACCTATTGTAAATAAACGACAGTCGAATGTTACAATTAAATGTTAATTAATTACTCTAAGAACTGCCATAGGAATGAATGCACTTTCACAAGTCTAAACTGACCATCGAAGACATTTTTTATTACTCATTATAAACCTCTACATTCTCTTCAATTGCTTTCTCAACTGTCGTTGATACATTTGACTTTCGTTTTTATTAGAAATATTAATAATAACAATATGACCATCTACAGTACGACAATCTTTAAGTAATATATAATTTAAAACTTCAAATTGTAAGTAAGCATTTTACTGAGTTAAGTGAAGATTAAAACAGTATAATTGCCTACCATTGGAGAGACTGAAAGTTAGAAAAGATTGAGGCAATTCGATCTGCCATTTTATTGTTCATGAGGATGTTGTAGTAACTAAAAGCAGTATTCCTAAAGTCAGCGTCAGACGCCGAAAAGACAAAGTCAATTTATTTATAATCGTACACATTGCTAATCTTTAGAGAAGTGTAAGAATACTGCACTGCAGGTGTATGAAAATAACAAGGAATGTAAAACTCAGACTTGTATAGATACAGATGTTTCACACTCAGTGCTCCCTGTCTTTCCCCTAAACGACCTGGTGTGACGATAAAATAGTAACCCTTGCTTTCCCCGTGCAGAGCACTGCAAAAGATTGCGTTTTTTTAAATCGTTAAAGATATATTATCGAAAAAGTTGTCCTGACAATGTTATGAGAGTTTACATGACTTATATTTGACCATTTGTTATAAAAAACAACGATAACAGTTACATCTAATAACAACTGTGCGTCTTTGATTCGGTAAAACTATTGACAAGGTCAGCCTCAGCCTTTTAGTGATTGTGACGCTGTTGTTGGTTTAATTATTACCCTCGCCAATTAGTTGCAATAATATACAAATGTTTGTTTTATGTATGGATGTTAAAAATCTAAATGCATAATGTATTAGAAAATTTATTTTTTGACTATGCTTAGGTAGTTACTTTAGACTAACAAGATTTACGCGATTTGTAACATCTGAGCTTATCGTTCGCTTAACGATTGTGGCTAATGGTATTTTTCAAAACAGTCTAACAGTTGCTTCATATTTATTCCAGATCATTCTGTTGAGACTAGACTTGATGACAGCAACAATCGATATTGTAAACGCGGCGTGATTAGTCTTCAGCATTACGTAATTTTAAATTTAGTAAATTTCAGTATTACGTCACCATTTCACAAAAAATAGTCGATGCTCGATAAAGTGCACGATCCGAGACAAGATTTATTCAAACACTGGAATATATTTGTGGGATCTAATGCATTTCCATGACATCTCAGTTTATTTACAAGTATCTACTACGTCCTTTAAGTTCACGGGGAAAACTATGCAGACGTTATTTATAATCGTAGTCAGCGGTAACAAGTTTTTTTGTAATAAAACTCTTCGCCGTCAACAGAAATAAATGAAAGCAAATAAACATGAGGTAATGCACGCAAAATTATGGTTATTGGTAATTCCCTATTCTCAGTAAAGAAGGAACATATTTGATAGATTGAACGTCCAGCAGAATAATATAGTCCTATAGTACATTCGAACGTGCTAACCATAGTGGTGCCGAGAGTGACACCGCCGGCAATGGACGCGGCCTCGCCGAACAGCGAGCGGCGGCGCGGCATCGGCGTCACTACGATGTTGGGCGCGCGCGCCGGCGCGTGCGCGTCCGCGCGCGAGTAGCGCGACGGGCTACGGCTACGACTAAAAAATAATTACCTACTTCAATAAACGTTCATGCACTTCCTTATAAAACTCATATAATCCACCTAATGCCAACTTGTCATGACGAGCCATGACTCACCCCTCTTACATACATACATGCACTGTTTTCCAGAATATTCCGACAATCACACCACACCGTGCTAGTCACATATTAACAGTATGCCGCAAAGACAGGCTAACGGATGCTCTCCTAATCCTGTTTGAGCATAAATCATTGTATCTGTATGTCTATTAAAATAGTCTATTGAATATTTTCTGGCCTTTACTAAATTATCAAAAGACGTAAATCTACACAAATAACTAAAACAAAAAAAAGAGGTATAGTTCACATATTATTGTGGAAACCTATGAGAAAAGTATTGTGCGTCAGGATTCTAATATTTTCTGTTCCTAAAATTAAGTACATGCAATCACAAATATGTATAATTAAGTAATATTTCAATATAAAAATAATTGATATGGCGTTTATAAATATTCCAGTAAATAAAACTAAAATTTTGGTTTCCAATTTCTCTATATTGGTAATTTAACAGTCTACTAATTACGTAAATAATATGGATATTTATTCATATGGCATTTTAACAACAATTATGTTCATATAAAATAAAAGTGAACAAATATAGTTTTACTAAAAGTACATAAATAAATCTAGTAACAAATGTGCTAACTAACTAAGGTGTCTCCACAAATAGCATATTGGAATTGAAAAAAACATTGATTTAACAATGTGGGTCCACAGCACATACATTGATTTATTGTATATCTAAATCAAAAAATATAACATAACTGGATAAGAAATTATATATATGTAGACAGACACCTTTAGCAACTGAATGTTTAATTTAAACATTATTGTTAAATTTGCACTGGCGTAGGGCCTCATTGAAGCCCTCACACAGCGACAAGTCATGCTGTTGCTGGGCACATTCAAGGAACTGCTTGATTTCCCAGGCACAAGGACCCTGTGGCTGTTGTCCCTGATATTGCTGGTAGGTGGCCTGTGCTGGTTGAGCCTGGGCTTGAGCTGGAGCTGGTTCGCTGCTGCTTCCACCGCTAAACATGCCAGTTAGAGCACTGCCTGCCACATGGCCCTGTAATAAAAGTAGTTTTTTTATTGTTTTAACCCAGATCTAATCTTTTAAATTATCATACCAATCACCTGTTAAAATAAAAGTATGATATTCAACTGTAGAGTTATTTACTTTGGACAATACAAATTTTTGAAGTAAAAGATTTTTATATGCCACTTGCAGTTGGCATAGCTCAACTTTTTTCTAATGGAAATAAAATTTAACTGATGTTATGCTTTGTTTATAATCCTTTTATGCTATTTCTGCAGTTGCAATAATTTGTATACTGTCACTTTAGATATCTTGTGTAATAAATTTTAAGGGAATTAGCTCAATAAACTAAGTTTAAATATTTCACTCCATTGACAGTTAACAGTTGTCATGCTAGAAACCGGCAGCCATTAATCATTAATCAAAAGTGTGGGACAACATGAGACTGGCGTGTCTGTTTTTGTCTTGAGGAGGTTGATGGAATTGAAGTGCACTGAAAAAATTGAGATTCAAAGTATAGTTGAAATAAAAAAAAAAAACTTGTTTTATCTAAAACAGCATCTGCTGAACCAAGATAAGCTCATATATGATATTCTGTATGCAGCACATTACAAGTAAAGGTAACTACTATGTATTAATAAGATGACAATAATACTTCTCCAACATATATATTTCTTACATAAACACAGAATTTTCAGACTCAGAATTTTCAGACTTCATATGATAAATATTAATTTATTTTTTGAATTAATGCTATTAAAGAGAAATTTAAAATAGCTAACTATAAACAAATTGCAATGAATTGTGCAAGTCATGTAACTCTTGAATTATTAAATTTCACTGCTATTGGAACAACAAATAGAACACATGTATGGCTCTTCTACCATGACTAGAATGAACCTAGTGACCCTTCTCATAAAATGTGCTAAGTTGCATTTACGAGAACGGATATCAGTCTGACATATCAAGTAATAATTATAAAAGGAACAATTGCAGAGGAACAAGAACAATGGTATTGCAGAATTATTTCGGATAAGACTGTTCATTAAACATTTTTGCAGCATATATGGAAGCCAAAGGCAGTGTACCACAACAACCAATTGCATTGTGAAATTCCTTATGATCGTTATATAATCAACACATTTATAGTTTTGTACCTGATTATTTAATGAATGGTGGAAACAAGAGCAATATTTAAAATACGGATTGGTGCTTTATTTGATGAAATATGTATGAAACATCATTATCAAAAATATCAAATAAAAACTTTGATTCACGGGAAAAAAATTGTCTAAATGCTCTTGAATATAGATACAGCATGAGATTAAGGGACAATAGATTCACAAAACAAACAAATGAAGTGTTTATATCTTTTTTCATAACTATCTAAAGTTGCATCAAAAAAAAACAAAATCACGGAGCACATTGAAACTTGTAAACAAGTCCTCTACATAAAAATAGTCGTTTATATACACTAAATATAAGTACATTCTTATTTGGAATAGTACTATTAATATGAAGCAGATCTACCAAGTATATCTCTTGTCTCATTGAAGAAATATGTTGTGCAACTTGTTAGAAGAGCAAATAAACAAGAATCCAAGTCTGTAATAATAGTGTTAAGTAGCCAATGTGTTTTCATGGATTCAGTAATGATTTTTAATATTCACCCCTCACTTTTTCATCATACACAGGACTCAGAATTTACAATCATTTATAGCTGAATTTTGTGTCCTTTATTAATAACCTGAAGCCTAAGATACACATGGTAGACTTGGTGCCTAATGTCATACTACACCAATCCACACAATTTGATGGAGAATATATAGTAGGTACTATTACAGCAAGTGCAACATTATGCATTCACTGCTCATTTGCTTTTTAAATATGATTTATTATTTTTATTATTATTGGCTGCCTTGTTAGTCAAGTATTTACAAGTGCCCCTGTAGCTCAAAAGGATCTGGGCTCAAATCCCAAGTCAGGTACTGTTGAAATCTTTAGACTTAGAATTTTTTATACTTAAAATTTTTAATAGTGGCTCCAGAGTATTTATTTGTGAGCACTATACGGCAATAAGCTCAGCTCCTATTTCATTGTGAAATATTAACGTAACTGGTGAAACTTGTGGGTGTACTAAACTTCACTGCCTACCAGATCACGGGTTGCAGGTATGATGTTACTTTATGATTATTATTACACCAGGTCCCTTACAGAGTAGACAGAGAGCATCAAGTGTCAAATATCTCTTTAATTAAATAGCTCTTGTGCTACTTCTACATTTCACAGCTTCTTCCTCTTATCACACATGTGTAGCAATTTCATTTTAAAACTCCTCAAATCAATTATGAACTAGTATTTTCTAGGTAGGACTATCATTATATGTATTATGACTTTTATATCAGGTAAGATTTCATTGACATATAATAACATTGTTAAAGATATTCAATAATCATATTGTAGTACAAAAAGCTATTCATAAAGATAAAAGTTCAATGTAAACAGGCACACTAGTTCTTTTCTGCTATTAGATTTAGGGTAC
>DWDT01001479.1:0-15799 GCA_018245595.1 Microceris scylla | reverse complement strand
TGAATGAAATAAGCAATATTTTAAGACAAGGCTTGTTTTTTTCATCGAATACAAAAAAAATTGGATTCCATAGGACGGCGGATTAAAAATAATATTTTCCCTTCATTACTGGATTTTTTAAATAATATTATGATAGTAGAACGGTGAAATGGTGTACAAACAAAAATTGTGACGAAACGTTAATAAGAATATAACGAAAATATTAAACAACAGCTGGCTATACAATAATAATAATAATATTGCCATTTAGAGCAAATAATTACGGATTTTTGTTCATCCATAATATTTACAGTTCATATTGTATAATATTTACAGTTCTATGAATTACGTTTAGTGTAATAATATCACTATTTTTACTACATCATGAAACTAAGCATTAGAAATATATTGCTCACTCACCTTAAAATAGTCGGGCATAACAAGCGGCAGAACCATCGCCTCTTGTAGAACGGACTTCGCATCGTCCAAACCCACGACGTCCTTCCAACGTACATCTGGATTCCTCTGCAATATATCTCTTTCCAAAGTTTCCACTAAATGCACCTCATATCCAGTTGCATCGAAAACCTTTTCATCCCTTTCAAGTATCGTGACATCGCCTTCCGTAGGCACATCGGTCCTCCTATATATCGGCTTTATAGGTGCCAAATGTCTACGAGATCTCGGGATCCTTTCAACGGATCTGGTTTTTCTACCACTGCTTATGGAAGAGGATGAAGTTTTTCGAGCAACTATGGCTGGCAGAGCCGGTTGGATATCCGGATCTCGTTTGCGTAACGTTCCCGCCCATTTTTCAGTTGTCGGATCTGTTGGCTTTGTGTGATCTTGCGCCTGGTCTGAAAATCTGTTCACTGGTGTAGGTCGCACAACTGCAAAGAATATCTATATGAAAATTTTCTTACAAATACATACAGTTTTCCAAGATTACCCCATTTATAATAATGTAATGAATGGTTAAAATTAATTTGTCGTTATATCCATCTTAAAGGTTTATAATTAGAATTATTGTGTTAATTTATGTAAGGATAAAATGCAAACGCAAAATGGTAATGCGTTTGAATATAATTAAAACCGTTTATCAATATTATAAATTGTACAAAATTTTAGTTTGCGGTTCCCAGAAACCCTCGTCTAAATTAAAAATGTAAATATATGCAATTCTTCAATTTCCTTATTTGCGCTATACACAATAGCAATTGTGTGTCTGAGATGTCAAGGACTAAACAGACACATTACTTAGATTACCTTGTGTAGGTGGATGCCGTGTGCCGTTACCAGCGTGGGTGTCAGGATTTTTCGCCTTATCTCTTCTCGAATCGCTTCTCGCTGTTCTCAAACCGTCCCTAGGAGGCTCATCCTTGTCCCCACTGTGACGAGTCGTCATCCTCGCGAATCCAAACGGCTGGAGACTCTCTGTCATCATCCGATCCATCATCCTGGCCATTTGGTGGAAACCTGACGCTGGACTGTGTAAAAGAAAAAATATTCTTACATACTTTAAGGAAACACTAATTGAGAAAAATAGTAATTTTTCTTTAATCAAAAGTATATCAATGAAAATTGCAGCGATAACTTTTTAAATTGGGATTTGGCCTCCCATTCCAGGGCCCTGGTCTTCAAATCTCGACACGCAATTGTGACCCTACAAAGTTATATGTGGATTTGTGATTTCACTTACAGCTATGACAGTGAAAGATAACAACGTAAGGAATCCGATACTCGTTTAGGAGTGTGAAACATATCAACCCATATTTGTTCAACACACATTAAGGATTAAGATTTGACGTCTCTAAAGGAAAAATATCTTATCCAACAGCGGATAGAGTTAATAATGATAAATAGAAAACCATCACCTACTCATATTTGTACAATAAATACCTACCGAAAGAAAGGATCATTATCAAAGAAGTGTCGTATACCCCTGATGTTGGGATATAAAAAGTCACCAAATCCGAAATCCATTTTCCTCAGCACCCTCACAGCAAACAGTATCATATGGATTGTTTAAATATTAAGGTACTATCTAAAATTAGTGGATAACATAATTTGTGGACGGCAATGTGTGTCATGAAGTTTTGTTGAACCGGTTGCTATTTGACAGGATTGTTTTGAACCGGTTGCCATGGCGTCGTTTGCGGATATGTCTACCGGTCGGTGTAGATGCGTGTACAAAACAAATTTTAGCGCTACTAAATTTTTTATTCAACGTAAACAGTGCCTTATGTAAAAGGGATTAAGAGTCTGGTCTCCGGTCGAGGCCAACGTTAAATAGATTTGCCACAATCGGTCATTTTGACACACTTTCTTATTGTAAGTACTTACTTTGTTTTTCTTAGCAATTTTCTTTTCCAATACCTAAATAACCTTCATCGTTAGATATTATATGTTTATGTAACGAACCGTTTCGCTAATATTTGTTCTGCTAAAAAGATTGAAAATAAAGATATTTTCTTTTGGTAGATCTTTTTAGTAAACCTTCAATATTTTTTTTACTCTGCTTGTCTTTGTCTAAATATTTTATGATTGCCTTAATGTATCCGTAAAAAGTAAAATGCTATATATATAATATGTTAGTTCTAATGTATCCATAAAAACTAAAATATTATATATAATTGTTAGTTTAATAAAACGAGTTATTTTAATAAATAAATATTAAAATAGGTTATTTTAATAAATAAGTATTTATTTAATAATAGTTTTCAAATGTGAATTCTGTATACCCCTTTGCATGTCCGCCCTGTAATGACTGACTTCTTATGTGTTAGGGTGTACTATTACATTGATTTTATTGGGGCGATTGAACTTTGCCCATTGATGGAAGCGAGGTAAACTTGACAAGCCACACGCCGGATGTGTGCTAAAGGTCAACGACTAGACATCGGGGGGGTTAACGGACTTTTCATTCATTTTTAATTGTAAATACGCCTTTGTACACTTGAGGAACATAAATAGCCACGTGGCGCGTCTGGTAGGATCTGGGGCAAAGGGTGACGACTGCTCAAATCGTAAACTGGATTGTACCAGTTGAGAATTCTCTACGATACGAAAAAGAAGAAAAAAGAGGCTGGTTTGAAAATCGATCTCGAATTTTCTAGCATTTAAATATACTTTTTGAGCCGGGTTCTCAGTTTTCGTTACGAAACATTTTTTTACCTTCAATCTTGGTATAAAAATAATGAAGGTTTTTTTGAAAGTTTTAGAGTGCTTTAAAACCTAAAATTACATTGACCGCTTAATCATATCACTACGAACCTACACTAAATGCATATATGCCTCCTCATTTACAGAAAATGACGGCGACAAGCAGTTCCGCCTATGAAAATATGGGATTTCCGCATTACTTCATGAAAACCGTTACCACTCCTGTAACCTACTGAAGGAAATGTTTCTTTTGATAATGAAAGTTTAGTAAGTTTTCAATTTTAAATATATCTAGGAACTATAATATGAACAATTAATACTATCCGCCCTAAAAGTAGGTAGTCTGTATTACGTAGGTAGCCTACAACAGGCGAATTTCACACGCCTTACAAAACACGACAGAGAGCTCTGAGGGAAAGACTAGGTATATACATAGATATGTGAGGACCTAATTTTTATTTGCCTATCTAATATATAATTAACTAATATATTAATTAATATATAATATAATTAACTTGTACTCGCTTCGGCAGTACATATACTAATTGGTCGAGTGCTTGCAAGCGCGGCTGTTGGTTGAAAGGTCCTAGATTTAATTCCCGGGTCGGGTACTACTGAATTTTTCTTACTTAGAATTTGTAAAAGTAACTTGAGGTCTGGATTAATGCCCGATATATGGCAAAAAACACTCGATTTCTAAATACTGACACGTACAGTTAATGTTACGACCAATTAAAATAAATACGTCTATCGGGTAGGCGGGTATCGAACCTACGTATGACATTTAGCTTAGCAGAACTACTAACCACAGGACTATCAGCTAAAAACAATTCGCACCGTTTCCTTTCCTTATTCCGTTTGAACACCAAATTGCCTTCAATCATGTCTACAGGTCATTGTATCTATTATCGTCTCAATTGACCAAAGCCAAATTGCTCGGAGTGACAATAGCTGGAATGAATAACTTATATCCATCCTACGTACCAATTTCAGAAGAGGTTTAATAGAATAACACTACTGTTATGAGTAAAAAATAGAAACACATTGGAAATTTTGAGGTAACAAAGGGTTAGTCTACGACACATCCTCAAACCTAGAATACTCGTGCAGAATATCTTATGCATAATAATTCAATAATTAGAAATGTTGCAGCTGAACATCTTCAACGCCTGATAACAGTTTGCTCACATTTCCCTCCTAAATCCAAATGACCGTAAGATAATTCGCTCGTGAGATAATGACCCCAAATAAGGAAGGTCATAACTCTCCAATTTGATCTACCAGTGAAACGAATGTCACTTCAGCGACACGAGACAAAGCGTACGCCCACATGACAATTCTCTTTATTGATATAACCTCATCTTCATCCTTGATACACGCGAATATAATTGATAAATTGTCCTAAGGCTGCTCCTAACTTTTTATGATGGGATGTCTGCTGTCGTCTGATTGTTGAAATTTAAATTGGACGATTTACACGAGCTGATGATTATCAATCTGCGTAAATAGCTGGAGTGCAGGAACATATGTAAAAGTTATGGGTGCCGAGGAAGCTCAAGACTCATCTATAATGACCAAATAGATCAGTTAGTGGTAGATAAGAACGTCAGAAGTCTCTAAAACTGGCTGGCAGGATTAAGACAGAATTACAAATTAGGAGACTTCACACGCCTCGAAGAACATGATCGATTACTCTAAGACGTGCAGGTGGGCCAGCGATATTTGCGTCACCGTTACATCAACAGATGATATTCAATCCTGAAAACGCATTAAACCTAAGCGTAATCAGATATACGTTTGTCAGTGATTCGAGTCCTTAACCACTAAGGCTATCACTAATCTTACATAATGTGCACTGATCTCATATAATATTTGTGATACTTACACTTATTTATTGTTCGCACTGACTTTTTTGTACTTATCACATATTCTCATATCACTCTGAGTTGACTGGTACAAAAGACTATTAGACATCGAGTTCGCCGTTAACTTAATTTAAGTTAATAATGAAGACTAAATAAATAAATAGAGGTATCTATCACATTTCTACATGGTATGTTATATTATAATTGTTATATATCATCACGCCAAGGCCCTTACGAGGTAGGCAGAAAACATTGAAAATATCTCAATCCTTGCAGACCGGAGGCGCATCTACTACATTTAACGCTTTTTATTCATAGCTAATTTTACTTATAGCTCGCCGGTTTTGGAGGATTCTTACTGCCCATATCACCAAATGTCTGACCTCTTTGGTCAAGAGAACTGACCTTTGCTCTCCTTCGTACGTGGTTCCATTAACTTTGGTATGTAGGTATTTGCTATTTAATTATTCTTTCACCAGTCATTCTTTCTAAATGCGTAAATCGTCAAAGTGTGTAATTAAAGGGACGTAACCTTCAATATATTAAATAATAATCCTAAATGACGTCACTCGTATATAGTTCCATTACACTGTGACTCATATTGACAAACCAACAGCACATATCTGATGTTTTAATCAATAATTTCTGGTCAGATTTTCAAAGCTGGAACTCGTGGCAGTTAGCGTCTAGACAATGTACATACATGCACGTCCATTAACGTATGAATTATACGCTTTCAACTCGAAATAATCACTCGAACGACGGTGGCCAGGCGGAGTTATTAATATCTTAATTGAAGATTACGTTCCTTGATTAAATCTTATTAGTTTACAGAATAAGAAGCATTCCACACTGATACATCTGTTATTTATTTATTTATTTATCCTTTATTGTTGGTAACAAAAGGCGGACTTAATGCCAAGTGGCATTTTCTACCAGTCAACCCATTTATTCACTTTATGTTTAAAAGTCGCTACATAGAAATGTATATAATGTAACAAACTAAATTCATAGCAAATGGATTGGCCATTTGTCCATTGATTAGTGTTGGTGATTGCTGATCGAAGATTGTCGATTCGACTCCTACCGAGGTGGAATATCTGATAAGCGTGAACGATTGTTTATAGTCTAATTTCAAAATTATTATCTATATACGTATGTACACTGAAATTTTATTGTATATAATATGCGGTACAAGTACCAGGTATTCAGATATCATTACATAAGCTGTATCTTTTATCGAAACAGGTGGTTTAGTGAAGGAAATTTAAAAACGATGTGCTAGGCGTGTGAATTCTGACGACCCACACTTGACCAGTGCATAATTGTGAGAAGACTTCGGCCAGCGGTGAAATACCAAAAGGGTTTATAATAAAAATGATCCTATCTCTTTAGAATAATACCTCACAAGGGTAGTATTATGACTGGATTAATGTTTTCGTATGCCATGACTGTATTGGAAGCATTTTGTATGAAATATTGTTACATAACATGACGCCTGTATTTCCAGTAAAGGGTAGGCAGAAGAATCTAGGACTCACACTTTTACAGCTGTGTTCTAAGAAGGTGAACCAATTACTAAAATAGGCGAAATATTCTTATAAAGTAGAAAATTAAAGAAATAACAGAAACACAAACTGAACGCTTCATCCCTAATTAAATTAATTCTGCGCGCCTTTTGGGTACGTCTGAGGCGAATTCAGTTTATTTTATACGTTAAAGAACATTATCCATTCAACTGGGGAGCGTTGTTTTGAACATTTTCATTTTATAAATCGTTCCCAGAGGTACGTACGGTCGCGATGGTAATACACTTAATACATTTACACTTTGCGAAATTAAGTAAAATAACATCACGCCAGAATTCTTGATATACCTAATTAAAAGTCTTAACCATTGAGACAAATATTATATGTTTTTGTCACGCGGTTAGCGGGACCTTCGTCGGGGATTTAGGATATAAACGCGTTTTTAATATTTTATCAGTCACTGGCATTCTTCATGTAGCTGCGGCGAAAGCTGAGAAACACGCATATGCTTTCACTGGTCGACTAAGACCTTTTTTTTAAACAGGTTAATTAAAAAAAAACAGACTATGTTAATACCTTGCTACGCAATAAACTGCAATTTTATCAAAAACTAGACCAAATGTTTCGAATTATTAACGATGATTTTTTTTACAATGAAAAGGCTGTGCGATGTACTTTATAGAGGCAGCACTGTATGTATATACGCAGAAATAATTAAGTTCCATTATATTCACAACACATCGCGTGATCGGATATGAATTAGGTCAAAAGGAGTTATGCTGTTAGGACCAAAGCTATAACTAAGAATGCCTAAAAAACGTAATAACTTCTACAATTGCTTGCAAACGTTCTCCACACCAACTGGAGGGCGTTTGGCACGTACTCTTTCTGTATTTCTGTGTAAGGAGATCATTATGTATAGACCTTTAAATTACTACCTCTTTTGAAAATTAAACGTGAAATAATACTATATTTGTCTGCTACATTTTTTTTGTTTTTTGTAGCATCATAAGTAGCGTAGTTATCAATATTTGATAGCTTTAATTTTAAATGAAACTGTAATTTTAAATGAAATTTTAAATGAAAATAAGTATTCGAAACATCCAATTATTGCAACCAGTGTAATTACTTTCAGAGTTGGTTATATACCAATGTTATGTCTTATATTAATAGGGATTCCCTTATCAGATGATGATAAGGCTCGGTTAGAAGAATATTTCATTGAGAAAAACAGATTTTTCAAACTGTATGTAGGTAAATTTGATAAATCTATATTCTAGTTAAGTACATTTGATAATCTGAGGTATTTAATATTTAATAAAGTGAATCTTTAAAAAAACTTCCGTAAAAAATTCATCTCAATAAACTATACGTATTGCATATGACACTTTATATAAATCAATTAGATATAACGCTCGGTTTTTAATCAATTCTTTATCATATTTTTAGTATACAGTAATAAATGTTCATTGAGAAATAAAGAAAGAAGAATAGAAGATAAACAATAAAGTTGTTGCACTTACCAACCCAGATCCCAAGCAGAATGAAAAGCTGGGTGTGCGGACATAGCTCCCAGTGGCATCCCGAAGCCGAACTCGAATTTCACATTTTCAGCGCGCTGGAGCCAAGACCTGTCTCTCATCTCGGGTGCAGCTGACTTCGTGTCGTTCATCATTGTTTGGATTACTACTTTTATTTAATTACTTCTTCACTTAATCTGTAAATACCTTTCGCTTATTCACTTCAAGGAAAGGGCTGTCTTCGAGGAGGGACGTCAACACAATTATTTTGAAATGTTAGTGTTAAATTTTGTTTAGTTAATAAATACAATATATTGTACCTACTATTATACATATAAGTGGTGTTCATTTAATAGATATAACGATTTGTAAATAAAAAGCAGTAAATATCTAAAAAAAAATTTTTTTATACCGAAGTGTAATTAATTTTTTAGTTTAAGCTCAACAGTAAATATGTTTTCAAAAAATATAAGGAACATTTAATGCAAAGCCGTTCCTTAATACGTCTTTAAAAAATGTTTTGTCCTGAGCGTTCCACACGAGTCCAAACCGACTAGTAGGTACATGAGAAAAAATCCCCCTCGACTATTATAGTCTGTGGTCGGCGAGGCGGCGAGTCTCTTTAAACATGCATGAAAAAAGGAACCTTTGAAAAGTCATAGACTGAATGAATCTTGAGTCAAGGTCCGACGAAACTATATTTCAAGATTTAAAAATAATGTTGTTGATAATGAAAATAGTATATAAATATTCGGTTTCTTTAAGTTTTAGTGTCTTTAAAACACGAAAAAATTAAATTACATTCTTTAAAGTTGACACTAAAAATTTATTGCAAGTTGTTTCAATACACACGTGGTACTTGTTTTCGATATCAAAATTAATTTACTGGTAAGCTGTTAATAAAGATTGTCACTTTTCTACGACTTGCATTAGTTACGCGAATATGAATGCATTCGCATAACAATGTTGCCTGTTCGTTTTTGTTTTGTTAGCGTGATTTACATCTTGTAGTTTTATTATTATTACACATATCTGGACGCAGCATTAGTCAAATTGTCAATGATATTGTACGTGACGGGTGCAATAACTGATCGTAACGTGACATGACTTGTAATAATGGGTTTTAAATACTAAAATATTTATCTTTCAATTACAATATTAGTCTTTAAAAACCCCTAGATATTTCTATGTGAGCGTCTCTTATATTGTGATCGTATAGGTTTTCACCAGTTCCCACGGTTTTATTCACCACTTTGTTTTGAATCTACATCTAAATTCCCTTATAGCGATCTCGTGTGAGAGTAAACACGCTTTTTACAAGGATTTAATGGAAAAGAGGGACAAAACGCAACCTTGTACTACACCGAAAAATTCACAGTCAACGTAGCAGATGCCTACGACGCTCTACGTTGGTCTACGACGCTAGCTGTCGTCGAGTGTACCGATTGCAAGCGGAAAAGACACTAGAGGCGGCCAGAACGTCTGGCCGGCCGACGCGCACTGCGTCCGATGACCGACGCGACGCCTTTACTGCCCTGAATATAGTACAGCTAGCATCTACAGCACGGATTGATTTTTGTTGCACATTTTTTCTGTGTTGTCGCGCTAGCTTTTGTTATTAGTCGCGACAATTGCAGACTGTACTTGAAACTCCATCGCAGCCAGACCTTAAGGAATATTTACAGAAAGAAGTAATGCATGTGATTAACAATAAGTTGTAATTAAAAAACTATTCACGGCATAATTTTATACACATACATAATGGAAATCAAGTTCTAAAAAATCGATTTGTTTTTATTCATTAAGATTTTCTCGCATATATTGTGCAAAATATTAAATTACTGCTCTGTTTTCGTTTTATAATACGTGAGATATTTCTGTTTATTTAGTAAAGTTACTGCAATATACGTATTACGAATTAATTATTGAGAGTTCAGTGGGAAGGTATGTGTACATTTTAACGAACCCTAGAATTTCAATGTCTGGCCTTTTGTTTATTTATTATTCATCCGCTCGCTTGCGAAGCATTTGAAGGCTTTCTTTTATGTTGTTAAAATTCAGAATATCAATTAATTTTAAAAGTAAACTTCTACTGGAATAATTTAGAGATTTGTTGAGTCGCAGGTCGCGTCTAATTGCAGAAAAAGTTTCTTTCATCGATTTTTACATCACTTATGCTGACCGTACAAACATTACAGCCACACCGAAGGTAGGTATAGCAATACGTAATTAACGTGCAAGGACAGTTGAAATAAGTAACGTTTTTAAATAAATCCTCATATTATAGGTACAATTGTATAGGGCTCAAAGATGACGGGATCATTGAACTTTAATTTAAAAAATAGTTAATTTAATAAAACAAAACATTTATATCTTTTTAACCTAAACATTTAAGCAATACATAAACAATAGAAATGATTAATTCGACATAAATAATAATACGTATCAAGTAACCACGAACAATAAACACAAAAAACTATTTATCACAAAATAGTTAAACGAAAATACGTATAAAGTAACTTTTACAGTATAAAAAGATTCAAAAAGATAATAAAAAGAAAGGTAAAGAAAACTACTTGTACCGAACCGCAACTACTCGAACCACCAATTATACTCTTCTCATAAGGCTTTAAATACGGCAAGTATCGTAACACCATACGAAGCATCGGCGCTCTATCTGCGTCTATGATCGTCTTTTTATCTTCCTTCTTTTCACCTCCATCAGATTTAACTTCTACCGCCTTCGTGACGGACCGTTCCTTTTCTAAGGTTTCCAAGTCAGCCTCTAAGTTTCTCAGTTCTCGGCGAACCTTTACATTTTTAAGAAATTGTTAGATGTATGTATAAGAATGTATAAAATTACTTTGCAATACACGTGAATTGGAACGCTTATGACAAAAAAAGTGGAATCAACCCCTCTCCATCTCCGCTAAGAAAGAAAAGATTAAAGATTACGAGACAAGCAAATGTAAGTCGAAGAAATTCAATTATTATCAAGCATTTGCTGGAATTTGCGCGGCAGATTTACTCACGATGTTTTCTGTCACTGTAATGGGAAGTGATATTTAATTTTAAAAATGTATTAAACTTCTAGAAGTTTAAAAGTAAAGTCTCAGGAGACTTGATCGGAAGCCGCTACGCATTCGTTGTTCTTTATTTATTTATTTATTTATTTATTTATATTCTTTATTTACGTAAACAAAAGGCGACCTTATTGCTATCAGAGTGGTCTTTGCGTCTTTTACCTTATGCGGTAAAGAGAATTACCTTTCCCGGTGTAGACACTTCACTCGAAGACGCCAAAGTACGCTCCATCTTGCTTAACGCTTCTTGCAGGGCCAATACTGTTTCAGCTGAAAATAAATGTAACAATATAAAATTTTGATTTATTCTTATACTAAAATAAGTATAATATATATATAAGACTGCCTCGTTGCTCAGCTGGATGCGAGCGCGACTGCTGATCAAGAGGTTCTGGTTATGAATTTGGATATTGGATTTTTCTTACTTAAATTTCCCATTAGAAATTTCTCTGTAAAGTCTGGATCTGTGCCCGATGTATGGCATTAGGCCCACCACCATTGGACGTAAAATGTAACGTATAAAACGTGGCAGCCTACTACGCTCCTACCAAATTATAAATACGTAATTTTACAGGTAGTTTTACAATTAGACACAAAACAATTACTGTTGGTAAATATACTTATGCCGGTTGAAAATCGCATCCG
The DNA here is from genome assembly GCA_018245595.1 of Microceris scylla. Classification (NCBI taxonomy): domain Eukaryota; kingdom Metazoa; phylum Arthropoda; class Insecta; order Lepidoptera; family Hesperiidae; genus Microceris; species Microceris scylla. Next base: position 4,016 of record DWDT01001479.1, on the reverse strand, counting down.
ACCCACGTCTATAATCATTGGAAAGTCACGCTTTCTAGCCAAAAAATAGCCAGGCCAGTCAAAAGTATAAAGTAATACTTTGGTAATAATTCATTTTTTAAAAAGTAACTTCACGCCTGTAATCCCCGAACAGGTAGGCAGAGGAATGCAAAACACTCTCACGTTTCACCGGTTACGTTTACGTCCCACTATGGAATAGGTGGTGAACCTACTGCCATGCATCGGCACATATCCAGACTCCGAACCGCTACTAGAAAATCTAAATTAGAAAATTTTTGTAGTGTTCGACCCGGGAATCGAACCTGCGACCTCCCGATCGGCATTCGCACTTGCAACCAACAAGACCAACGAGGCAGTCGTTAATTTATTTTATTCTCTTTAAATTACTCTCCCTGACCTAAATTTTGAAGCAATAAAGCGTAACACGGTTATTATACATTTTATTATCATTTACAAATTTATATTCAAATATCTGAGCGAAATCTTGCATCGCATGGCGTTAACGTTATTGAAAAAGTCCTTTAATGTTCTATGCATGACTGCTTATGCGTTAAGAACTTCCGCGATTAGCCTTCGCCTTTTATAATTCCGTTATCTATGTATTTACGACATAGATCATGTGAAGTGCGTAAATAGATATGTTTACGTATAAAAGTATTTATATCTCAAACAAATACAGTCGTCAATTAGGTGAAAATTAGAGGAATTTTCTATTAAAAGTTATACGTAGTTAAAAAATTGTATTTTTTGTTCTTCGGCTTTTTAAGTAATAAAATATTATAGTTGTACATAGTTCAGTGCAATAGTGAAGTACCGATTCTACGTAGAAAATACCACGTACGATTTTAAGAAAGCTTTCTCTAATTTGGCTCTATAAGGTATTTTTTTTTCATAAATAATATTTTTTTTTAAATATAAATGAAAATATATTTACAGCATCTACTGTTACTTTGAAGGACTTCGTATACTCACAAATGTGTATATATCATTAAATAAATCCAGGATTTTTTTATTAATACCTACTACGATATTATTTATTAAATTGGATGCAAGAATAAATTAGTTGCATTGCAACTAAAAATACCTATGTCGATTAAATAATATTTTATTCTTTATTGTCGTGTTTAGTGACGTATGTATATTTCGTTCAGTTATGTATTTCTGGATAATTTGAATTTCTTACGGTCAGACAAATAGTCATCTACGATTCTATCACTTATGTTCATTCCGTTAATTTCTTCTTTAGTTATATTAGAATTGACCATTTCATCCGTGGTTTTAGTTAGTTCACTCGTGATGTTAATCGTTTCTGTGGTCATTTCTGGAGAGGACGTATTACCTGGAATTTGGCAAATAATTATGCATTCATGTTCATGTTTTCGCTCCAATATAATTTCTATTCTGTCTTTCATTTTACCATTCATAATTAGGGTAAGACCATCTAAAGTTGATAAAATATTTACGATGTCCTCTTCAGTCTCCAAAAAGATATATTCGGCGTATAGGTCTTTTTCCTTATCTATCTTTATCTCCTTAATTTCAATCGGATCTGCAACATGATGAAATCTTTTAATTTCAGTCCGTATTTTACAATACAACTCGAAAATTCGTTATTCTACTTACTGGCAGTTTTACGTTCTTCATTAGAATCGCTCAGATCATTTATATTGTAAGGTTTTGGTCGTCCAATTAATTTTTTTTTGGAGCTATACAACTTTTTATTTATAACTGTTGCAACAGTAGTTTTTTCATACTCTGATTGACTTATTGATATATTCGGTGACAGATTGGGTTCGCTTTGATTACCGCTTCTCCATTCAAGATCTTCGATTGTTTTTTCGAAAACATCTCTCTTTTGTACAGAGTAATACATAGGTGCAGTTGGTATATTATTTTCGATGGTTGCTATTGCTAGTTTTGTGAGATATATCTCGTCGAGGCTTCCGAAATAATTTAATGATTGATTCGTTTCTATTTCTAGAATCGTATCCAATAAATAATTGTTTTGATCTGACAAGTTGTCACTAAACTCTGTCGTTTCATTGTCATAGCTTTCTGTAATCATCGTAACTACATAATACATATTTACCAGCGATTTGTGTACAATGTAAAATAGTTATAGTCTGATTAATCATGTACGTATCTATTAATATCCTTATGTCAACATAAAAATAGAGCTTCTTAAATACTTACGATATGTGCAGAGTCCTGGCAAATCTTTATCTGGTTTTGATCTCGGGGGACAGACTGATGCAGGCTCCGCAGGGGTCCATAGAAGTCGTCCTGGTATTGGACCTCTCGGGGCGAAATTGCACACTAAACGCTGCACACTCCGAAGACGGCCTCGCCAATCAGCCTATGAGTTTAGTTTTCATTAGAGAATATGCGAAACTAATATTATTTGAAATTCAAATCAAAATGTTTTATTAAATGACACTGTACAATCCACATCTACTTTTTGGTAAAATTCCAATACGATTTTGGTAAAATTCCAATACCAACTTGATTTCGGAATGAATTTTAAAAATTAAATGTATATATTGCCGTGCTCGCTTGTCATAGACTAATTTCTGCCATGTAGTAATATAGGAATAAAGAGAAGCGAAGTGTTGTGACGTCACACGCAAAACGGTCGGCAACGAATGGGTGCGAAAAGCTGATGATCTAGAGAGGCCCCAGATTCGGCAGTGGACGGGAGGAGACTGATGATGATGATAATATATATAGTAATAAGTACCATACCCACCATGAATATGCTCCGAGCGCAGCCAACCATGTATGTCCTGGACCAAATCATTTGGGCAAAATCTCCGTAAAAACGCACGTCATTTGGCCTACAACGTAATTAAATTATGCAGTTACGGTCTGAAGGATGCGACACTTGGGTGGAATGGTCGTGAGTTGACTGACCTAGTGCGAAAACGTCAAATAGAACTGATATTATTTGACAACTGTAATACGATATTTACAGCAATTACACAGCATTAATACAAATAATTATTATCACATCATCTTCCTTTACTTCTACCAGTTTCATCACTCTCTTTACACATCCAAGCTTGTTTCTTGTGACTCCCCCATCAGTCGGTATTTGAACTTTTTAGTTAAGATTCGCAGTAATGAGCATTTACAATATGGCAATTTGTTTTAAACTAAGAAAACAAACGAAGGAGGCGTGATTTCTTCTCATACTGTAAATATTTTGTCACCAAAAACTGAAGTCACTGACAGGAAAGCGACTTACGGAGTATAAGAAGTAAGGTTTCCATCGTAAACCATATTCTGCATGTACCACATGTCGACCATGGACTCCGGGCGGAGACCAGGTGCTTCACCGACTATCGAAGCCACGCACTGACCCACGGATATAGAATCTAAATAAAAATCCAGCGATAATAATTTTTTCTGCGTTACGATATACTCCAACAACAATATGAACAGTCCAATTTGGAATTCGTTTGACAACTTGGCTGTAATCGACAGCTTATTATCATATTGCTAAAGGCCTTATTTTGTACATACATATTTGATACTGTGAATACCTACTGTGAATACTGTGATACATGTTTAGATTTTTTATTTTCATTCGGTGCTGATATACATAATTGCTATAATCCTGCTTAATCTATGTATGCCCCTTTCACGCGAAGAGAAACTATTAAAATTATACTTTAAATACAATCTTCTAACAGTGGAAATCAAACAAAAGGCATTTGGGTAACTGCGTTTCCGTTTACGATTAGGCAGTTTGTGAAATGAATCCTAGTACCATTCTAGAAAATTCTATTGTGGAAACAACTAACACAGGTCTCTGCAGCTGTCGTGTTCTTCAGGAGAGCGCGGTGGGCGGCACTGGTCCGCCCAGCGTTGAGCCTCGCGAGACAACTCCTCTATCCAACGCTGAAGTATAATATTTAAAATTAAGGGCATCCTTACAAAAAGAAAATTGTAATATATGTATTAGTATATACTATACAAAATATTAGTATGTACGACCAAGTCAGCAATATATTACT
>DWDT01001478.1:0-15799 GCA_018245595.1 Microceris scylla | reverse complement strand
TTTTCATAATAATCGGTACAGTAGTTTTTGAGATAATCGATAACATACATACAAACATTCATTTTTATATAATAGAAGTACTACATTAAATTGTGGCATATATTAAATGTTCATGATTATACGTATATAAATGTATGTACGTTCTGGTTTAACTCCAATATATTTTTTGTAATGCCCAAACACACCTGAGCCGGTGCATATGTACGTACATATATGATCACGTGTATAAACATTCACGAAATATTTAAATGTAGAATAGCCATACTCCATGTATTGTTAAATTCTAACTACAACATATAGGATATATTTTTTCAATATTTTTATATTGTTGCTATTTTTTATATTGTTGTTGTTTTTGTATTGTTTTTATATTGTCGAACGACTATTTTTATATTGTTGCTGTAGGTTCATTTAAAGGTAGAACATGTGTACGTTTCAGCCGGCATGGGTACGACCGACCTATTTCTACCGAGAATCAATTGTTGATAAAACAATTAGTGTATACGTTCATATACCTGTCTACTATTACTAACAATTCCATTCCTGCACTAACGAGCAACGTTACTAACAGTCCTAAGTAATCATCCTATAAGAAATGCATCTACAGTATCATCAGATTAACGTAGTTATATATAAAAACAACAAAATCGTAAAGTAATTATATAACAAAATCAGGGCTCTGTATGTATACAACGTACAGTGCAGATAAGAGAACCTATGCCCAGTATCCGAAGAACCATAGAGAGAACTGGCAATATAATATTCATAAACGATCCAGATTAGCTTTTCAATTTACAGAGAACTCGAAATGTATGATAATATTTCAAATATAAATTTTTAGTACAATATTTTTTACATGAATTTGTTGAAGTTATTTACAGATTAGAAAGAATAAAAAAAACTATTTCAAAGAAAAGTTCATAAAAAGTCAAACATTCATTCAGTCGGAGAAACCGCAATGCAGCAGTTCTTCTAGTCGGATGGGGCGGTTTAAGAAATGTAGAGATACGGTTTATTTAACGAAATCAACACATTTCACAAGTGACCCGTGATGAATGAACTAAGATTGACCCTGTATCACAAGCCTTAGCATGAGCTTATAATATCGTATTATTATATAGTATAATATATAATTGCTTATTTAGCAACGGCAGAATGTTCTCTTTGCGGCTACAAATTCAAGACATATTGTTCAGTGATGCACATAATGAATGAATGTCTAAGAACTTCACTAGTGGGTTTAATAACGACGACAGAGAACTTTGGAAACTTACCGTTTAGAAGAAGGTAAATTTAAAGGAAATCGACACCAATGGTTATATGCAGATTTAAAAACCAATAGACCAATCTCATGCCATGGTCACATTTCTGTACGAACTTAGGAATCAAGTACCTAGTATAATTATTATAAATGTATAGAAAATCAGAGCTACTAGCATGAACTTTAGAATTATATTCATGTCGAGAGCGTCGGTCAAAAATGTCTACCAGATATCCAAATTGACTAGGATCGACCAGGACTTGGATGTGTAAAATGGAGGAATTGGATGTGAAAAATGCATACCTTAAATAGCCAATTGTGTAAACTGTTCCAAATCCTCTCTTTAGCTCAGTGTGCGAACTTCCCATCTTATTTTTTGCACGTTTTCTCTGCTACTAACGCGGGCATAAAATATACTGCAAGTACAAATTTATGTTATCTGATATAACGTGCATTTTAAGAATTAAAATTTTAAATTCGGCATTAATTCAGAACATTTTCGCCACCGCTCTCTTAAAACATTGTCCGTATGTACTCTCCAACAACATAATAAGTGAAACATTGGATTTAGCTCGGACATTGCACAGTTAATACAGACGCGTACCAGGTAAGGTTAAAAAAAGAACTTTTGTAGTCAAGGATGTACCATCTTGAGACACAAGCTTCCCATTAGGGGGTCACGGACGAACGTTAATATTCATATAGATTAATGGGGAAATAATAAGTTTTAAAGGCAAAGGATAAACGTGCTTTACATCGATCACCTTACAACGTGCATTTTTGGTCGTATTGTATAGATTGAAATGTTTTGTCACAGTGATGAGACAGACAATAAAGTTCTTATAAGAACTATAAATCCACTGATCTACGTGTAGTATTCGGTAACGACTTTAAGATGCATACACATTCGTTTGGTGTAAAACATAAATTAAACATAAGAACAGTCCATTGTACGTGTTTGTATACGAAGGAACATCGTATTTCCGAACCACACATCAACGTCGGCCACAGCTATGACTAATAGTTCGCTTGATTTCCGGAAATTCAGTTCCAGATGTATACATGCATTTTACTATTTGAATTAAGACACACATTTTACAAGATGAAACATCACAAAACATCATGCGCATGCAGTGTTTTTAACTTAATTATAATTGCCGTTTTAAGCTCATTAAGCTTTTATAACCACTTCGTTTCGTGTTTAGTTTGAAGTTAATTGGGTAATATGTTGATAACGGTCCGTTTATATATTAATACAGCTTACACAGTAATGTATAAACGGCCTCGTGACCCGTGAGCTAATAGTCGGAATACGAAATGCCAGCCGTCTACAGGACACATTCACGTTTACAGGCAGTAACTTAACTTTCACTCTCCGGTGCATTGCAGAAAACGGGGCCAACGGGCCGCGGCATTCAGAACCAACGCAATGGAGCATTCAAGGCTCCTATAGAATTTTGAAGTGTTCGCTTTTAGGGGCGAAGAAAAATGTAGGGGTAATACACATTCGGTATTTTCTCAATCTGTTTGTGGGTGTATGATATAGTGCACTTACCGTGTTCCACTTGCGCTGTGCGCTATTTACGCCGACAAAAGTGCTATGCATGTGTACAGTACCTGAAATAGAAAGAAAATAATTTATTAATGAAATAATAACAATAATTATCATCATGATCACTTATCACTCAATTTTGGAATAGACATGGTGAATTCTAAAACTAATCTAAGACTTATAAAATACAATTATACATATAACTGGGATTAAAGATAAGTTCAACATCACAAACATTACGTTTACTTTTACAATATCCAGTTGTTATAGAACAAGCACGATAACACGAGACAGTTAGGGCCCGGTATATGGCAATATGCTCACCAACTATTTCGTCATGGAACCTAAACGTAACTGCAAACGTGGAAGTGTACTCACTACACTCCTCAGCCTATCCTTTCGGACTACATGCGTGACATTGGGTTTAATTATGGCCATAACGTAAAAGGTCACGTCATGAATAATTCACGCAAGAGGATTTTACGTACATTACATAGACAAAGCTTGTATAAATCACGCCTGCTTTGCTCAATAATAAATACTTGCTGAAATACTCGTTGCCTCTGTGTTCGCAGATTGCAAGCGATCTATAAAATAGCACTGAGCCCGGTCCAGTCTTGGGTCGTTCACGACACGTGACTAATCGTCACACGTGTTGCCAAGCTGGTGAGATCACGATAAATAAGCGACACAGACTCTCGTCATGATATACCAGTCTTTACCCTCGTCCGTAGTGACAAACATAAACAAGCTTCAGAAAACAAGAAATAATAAGTGGCCTACGTATGCGAGGCTTGGACGATAGTAAGAAAAGCTAAGGACACATTTTTTGTTACCGAAACGAAGACAGTGTGAAAAATCGCAGGCCTAGTGCAAAGGCCCGATGGGAGTTGGAGAATAAGGAAAAATGTTTATATCCAAAGGCTGTAGCAGAACACAACATAACGAAAGAAGCAAAACAACACAGACTCTGGACAGTACAAACACTGGACAGCAGGTTTAATATTTTCGATAATGGAAATTTTCCCTGAAACATCGTGGTCAAGTATGCTCCAGGCCTTTCGTGAGTGGTTTAAGTGATTTACAAGAAAATTATTCACAACAACAAGTCGTCTAAATGTGACATTTAAGATATCAATACAATATAGAGGTTCATTAAAACTACGCAAGGCTTGGAAGGCACAATAGACCTTTGAATCGTAGTCCTCGATAATGGCAATGGATTCCTAACAATAGCAATGTGTTGTGACAATGTGAATGAGACTATACACATATATCATACCATGATTTACCACAGTGTAGAAATAGCCAAGAGCTGTGTATTGATAATGAAATAAAAATGTTATTGTTCGTACATACTATGTTTGTATTAATTCGTTGTTTAGTTTGTCTCTCAGAAGAAAATCTGTATTTACTTAAAGTCGAAACTTTGAAAGATATATTATATGGAAATAAAGATTATTGTCACTTAAATATCATCATGTAGATACATCTACGTCTTCTTAGGTCATTCCAGGTATTCCTAGGTCCTCTTAAGTCATTTTATATTAGTTTATTATAAAATGTTAGGTACGAGTTAGATACCGAAATAATAATAAGTAAAACACTAAGTACTATTTATACGTACGTGTATAATGATATCATAAACAGAGACGAGAGTATATTCGTGTTGTAATTGTAAAAAGCAACATTAAAATATGAAACGGAATATGCATAATAACGTTTTCTTTGTAAGTTGTACAAGGGAGAGATGAGATATTACTTCACGTAGCGCTCCAACGCTGCTACGCGCCGAAGTAGCCGTTTTGTTATTACCGCTAAGAAAATCAGTTTCCTCGGACTTTCTTGGGAAATATCAAACGTCTGGCGCGGGAGATGGCGAAACTTGTGCACTTCCTGCGCTGAACCATCGCAAGTAACAAGTTGTGGTACTCATATGTTAAAAATTTCAAACACAGACCAAACTTGTATCAGCAACATCTGCAGTGCTCAATCTTTAACGAGCGTCGTCTAGTTTCAGTGTCAGTCACTTGTAAAGGATTATCGAAATCTCGAAGTACCGGAAGGAAACAATCAAACCTTCACAGTTGGGGGGAAATCGCGGAAGGCGACTTTTTGGCAGCGATACAGTAACACGTTTTGTGAACGCGTGGGTTCGTCAACATTTAGTCTTAGGTCTCATTATGTAACATTTAATCTCGTGTATCAAATCACACAAAAACAAAACAAAATCAAATTAATGCACAAGCTCTAAATCTCCCGCGAAATAGAAATAATTTTTGAGCTCCGAAATACCTTTAACAATGTTCGCGTTAACTAAGTAACAGCAACGGGAGAAAGTAGATTAAGACAATTACTGGATGGATCACCGTCCCAACTTCGGTCGGCCATAATTTGATTCGGAGGAACGGGGAACAACAACTGGAAACGAATTTATTCACGCCCGCAGCTTCGGAGAGCTTTGGCCGTGAACGTAACTAAAATATAGGTCAACTAAATAATGGATCCCAATAAAGGGAAAAAAATGAAAGGGTGAAAAAATTTAAGTAACGTAAAACTGATTGTCGCTAAAATTTATTTTTCACAAAATCAAATCCACGTAACAACGTAACATCACGCCTATAATCTCCCAAGGGTTAGGCAGGAAATGCAGTAGTAGAATCGCACGTTTCACCAGTTCCGTTTATGTTCCATGGAATAGGTGGTGAGCCCATTGCCATACACCGGGCATAAACCGGACTCCGAGTCACTACTAGAGATTCTAAAATAGAAAGATCCAATAAATAGTACCAATGCAAAAACTATCGTTTCTCTCTTTTATTATTGCTATCCCATTTCGCAGAGTATCATATTAAGATATGTTACTTATAAGTTTACGTGTGTTACATCCAACAGAAGTTTCTGTTATAGTTTATACAATATCAAACTGATTGTTAAAGTACATTTAGTCAGTTACGTTACTTATGATTCCACTGATATCTTCAGTTAATCATAGAGGTACACACAGTGAACATGACCCACGCATAAGAAGAATAGAGAGCCATATATCTGATGAAGACATCTATACGAACAGTTGGAAGTGACTTCAAATGCTTCTGTTCTTGGAGTTGAAGTATTACATTGTTATAACATGTAATTATAAAATGATTAAATAAATATCTGTGCAATGATTGTGTTAATCAGAGTATGACATCAGTGAAAGGTTTGTTGTATTTATAGAAAATATTGTATTTCAATCGGTTACCTATAGGTCCTTATTATTACAAATGGCGCAGTAGCGATTGAGATTTAATTGTAATTCATCACATTATTCAATTTGAACAATTTTGCGGTTTTCATATGAAAGAGTACACTTTTATTAATATTTCCTTTGTGCTATTAATTGATAACGGCTGTTATTTCTGACATTGACAGTGGGAACATAATGATGAGTTTTTTATTTAATGCAGTTTAAGGCAATGTAATATATACGAGTATTACATATAAACTTAAGCTTTCTGCACTCCTTGTCTATATAAACTTTAAGTCTTACACTCTTCAGTGCTCGTTATATTCTTAAAAAGGGGATACAAAGATTTTTCTCCAAATATATATGTATTGACAATCTACACGCAAAACGTCGTAGGCACAGCCAGAACTATGGTCCGGATGTCGGCTACAATCAATACTAATCAATGGATGCTAAATTGGAAAGACACGATTTAGACATTACCATTTATTATTCACGCGGTATATACAGTTACAAGGTGCCAATAATTACAGTTGAAAGGTCATTTCCTGCGTCAACTAACTGCCCACGTAGCCAAAATAGTCCAGCAATTCGGGTTGACCACAACTGAATAATATATATTTAAACAGCCAATACACATTTAGACCTTAAGTGGGCATACAAAAGTGGAAACAGCAGAGTGCGAGGCAAATGAGTTTCTGACCTACATTATGTTAGCAAGACCGCGTGCATTCACAAAGACAAACTCACATCGCCGCCCACCTACGTAGTGGTAAGACATAAAAAAAAGTAAATCAGAGAGAAATAAAACGTATGCATTAAGAGTCGTACATTTGGAGGGAAAGCACTGCAACCGCTCATTTGTAGTTGAAATGCAACAGAAATTGTGTAAATAGTACGAATACACAGAGACACGAACGACACCGAAACAACAAATCAGTTACGCATACAACGTCGAATTGAAAAGTAATTTGGGATTCTGTTTGCTGTAAGGAAAAACGATCGCTGTTTTAATAGAGCATAGTAGAAATTTAAATCACCGAAACCCTTATTTACAAGCGACACCGTAGCGATATTAGGGATATTAAAACTCTTGTCCCTTTCTATCATAGCACAAATGCGATAAGAAGGAAACGAGACAAACATACAACACTCAAGTCGGTGCTATTAAGTAAGTAGCTATAAACAATGAGGTTGAAGCTTAACACAACGTTTGCTTCAGACAGTTTTCTCGAAGTATCTAGAACATTTACGAATAACGCTACTTTAGGTATTATCGAAGACATTTCTATGAGCTAGAGTGTGCGGGCCGCGAGACGTTTGTTTGCAGTAAGCGTATTGTGGCCGTACCGAGCTCTGAGTCGTTTTACTGCAACTTAGTATGAATATTTCTTTACGTGTATATACAGACGTACATTTTCTCTCGTATTCAAGAGTAATATTTACAAGAACGGATCTCTTGGTGAATCAAGCGAGAAAATACTATAGCTGTACGTATATATTATAAGTTCTAACTATACGGCAGCCACGTGATGAAACTGCTTTGATTTTTAATTAAAAACCCTAGTGTCAAATATTTTGCTCTATCGAAGACGTCATTGATATGGTTTTCGTTACTTTTAATAGAAAATTATTTTTTATTTCATTTCATGTGATGTGTAATTGTATATAATGTACGTACAAAAAACAAAAACGCTCTCGCTGTAATGCATAAAATAATAATTAAAAACAATGCATTAAATCATGTTTGAGGACGGTATACCGCGGGAGGTGAAAGTATCTCCCAATATTTCATATTATCCTAAATAACAGCGATTAGGGTGCAATGACATTTATTAAATATAGCCTATGCACAACAATAAACGAACACAGGCTAATGATGATTCATTATCATTATCATAATGATACTATAGTAAAAATAGTGATACTCGTTTTTATATTATTAAACTCTAAGGCCAGCTCGACGTATTAATCTCGAAAATATTCCAAAAATAACACTCGAGGGTGTAGACACAAATCCAATAATGTACTAATGAAATTTGCGATCGAGATAACAGATTATGAAATTGATTGAAATTCAATTCTGGCGTAGCGGGTAAACTCGTTATCTTATGGAAGACACACGATGCTAAATTATGTGTGGTATCCATTTTCTGCTACGGTTTAAGAGATTATCTTATTATCATGTTCTTTGCAGACACTCGTTATTAAGTCAATGGCATCGTATGAAAGTCCAACAATAAAAGATCGAGTCATTTTTACAAAAGCAGATTAACTATATAAAGAAAAAAAAAATAGTCTTTCGCTTGTTATAATATTACTAAACCGTTTTATTATATTCACATAACTAAACTCGACAGGAAGTCCTCTGGATATGATCTGAAATCAATATAATTACGTAGAAAAGCGGTTGTTTAATAACGCAACACACTTCCATAAAGAAATAAAGCCGCCCTAACTATCCGTTATAAATATAAGAATGAACCAGTTTTGTTCTGGCCGAAACTAGAAACTGCAAAGTAACAATGTGTATGACAAAGTAAAACAGAATATGACGGTGTAAAGTAATTGAAAACCAGTGACGTCACAAGCGCACTAATGGTCCATGTGCCGGACGACGTCGTCTTACAACCCCAGCTTTTTCCTTTGTCCGCAATATTGCAAAAAGGTTCTAGCACGTGATCGATTTTTATACGATGCGTTTCAAGGTATGGACCAACTGTATGAATGCATGTGTACGAGTACCTCAATTACCAACAAACCTTTTTAGCTCTAGCTGCTGTAATTTAGGGACAGCTGACTTAATGGAATCCCTGTTGTTTTGTAATTTTTTAAATATCTATTGAGATTGTTGTACTTCCGACGTTCGAAATGTCTTGTGCGTCAGACAATTTTGTGCACTTGTGTGTGCTGTAGCGCGTTTTTACAAGAGTATGAGCATACAAACGCAGAATCGCGCGTGCGTTTTTATGTGTACTCAAGTGCGCGTGTGTTTGTACATACATGCGCAATTGCGTGTGTGAGTATGTTCATAGTTGTGTGCATCTATGTGTGTGTAGCGCTGTCACTGACTGTTATTGAAAATTTCCAAGCACATAAGTAGAATTTACGGTTTTGTATTTTGTTTACACTCAAATTAACAAATATTGCACTATACAACAAAATTACCAACAATTAAAACAACAAGTTTGGGAATTACGAGCAGCTCAGAGAAACCTTTTTTGTTTAGGGGCGCAAACCTTCAAAAAGCACCCTGGGAAGAGACACAGGGTCATGTGAGATTTGTACCGCACTGAATGATGAGGTATGGCCTTCCTCGGCGCTTATAAGGCTCAGAGAAGACCTTTATCGAACAGTGAACAGAAACAGCCCGATGAAATATTACACTGCCATATAAATAAAAAACAAAACGTTATCAAAACGCACTTCAATCGGACGACGCATATAAATCGCAAACGATCGCGCGGTTCCGCACAAATTATCGTTACGGTTATCGTTCTGGCAGTCGCGAACGCCGCAGAGGTTTTTATGAGCGTATAATTATTACTCTCCAAATGACAACCTTAAAATTAGAAACTGGCGAAATAAACATTGCCGTTTGCGAAAATACTACAAATGTTTTAAGGTAAACACATAAAATGTCGGCACTGTAAAATGCAATTATCGCAAGTTTAAAATAAAAAAATTACCGTAACTATTAATTATAAGATCGCATGAACTATTGAAATGATATTCAATAAAAATAAGAAGTCGAATTATTTTTTTAAATGAAAAGATACGTCATAGTGCATGTAGCATGTTGTAAGTATAAATTTTTATGTATGTTAATTATAAATGATATTTTTGAACTTAGATCCAACGGTTGGCGTGATACGTGGGATATTCATTTTTTTTAAAATAGTAGGTACTAAAAGCACTCCATCAGAAAGAAAACGTAAGTTATGTAGTCACGCTGAACACATTAGGTATATGGGAAACCGCCCTGACCTGGTAACATCCTTTTAATCTATATACAAAAATAATTCAATAAAGAAAATCCGTACTTAGTGGTTTTATATAGATACTTTTATATGGTAACACGAAAAGGATCGTTTAATTTTTAAAAACAAAACAAAAGCCTGCGGCGAATTTACAGACGAAAAAAGCAGTATATGAGCCAACATAACGATCATAAAGGAACTGCGATATTACTGAAAAATACCCAGAACACATCAAAAGCTTTTTGCTGTATTCGCAGTTATTACGTACATTTTTCGAAAAAAAAATAGCAAAGCGATTTGATTATAATATTTAAAACTGATTTGCCGAAAAACAATTATCTATGTAAGGAAATTGTCCGAAATGAAGATTCCAGAAAATGTTACCTTAAGCAAAAATTCTTGCCGCAGCCATTTTTATTATTAAGATTTTTAAAGCCCATCTAATTGGAATAACTAAATTTAAAATAATCTAACAAAATGTAGTAAAGAATCCAAAAAAGAAAAACGATAACTAAAATTAACATACAAATGTAAGTAACCATACTACTGGTAATACGGATTAAATTATTAATTATAATTATTGGCATAGAGATATAATACATATGTATATAGAGTAGAGAAGCCATACACAGCTGCCTGTAAGCAGCAACGTCCGACGGTTAGAAAGAGAGAAACAATCGCGATACCCTATTTACGACTCTCTATATCACAAGTGACGGATGCGCAGCAAAAGGACAGCTTGTTTTACAAATAATGAACTCACACTAGCGCTACTTGTGCGTGCGTGAGTAAAAAAGACAGATAGGTAGCCTCATTTGCTTTCTCTTTGTTTTAGATGGACAAATTTTAGGCTGGCTCCCCTACTCTACATATAATATCTCTATAATTATTTGTATCTTGCGACCTGTTATGTCCTTAATCAAACTGCTTATCGTAAAGAAATTGTCTTTGACAATTAGACACATAGTAAAATGAAAGACAACAAAAACACCTCAGAGTCAATTTCGAATATTTTAATACATTTGTGAAACAACACTTATAGAACAGATTGAAATATTTACCGAGCATAGTATTTACGGAATACACAAGTAAAATTTTCCATTACATCACAAATTTCCTTTAAAACATATTATTTACGTCGAAATGAAAGCCAGACGGACGGAGCGGGCTCGGGCGGAGGTGGGAGGTTTTTCGCAAAATGATTACGACGTGGGAGGAGATGCAGCGCAGTACAGTAGCTCGCTATGAAACGAAGAAGTTTTTTAAAAGTCTCGCTGCGAAATTCCAAGTGCATTATGCGATACCGGCAGACCGCAATATGTTGAATTCATAAGAATATATCCGAGATCATTGCTGAATGAGAGCCGATTTCTCCGTTTGAAATATGTACATACATATATATTTCAAAGTTTAATGTGGTTTTTTAAAAAAGTTAGTTTATTTTCAGATACTTACTTAAAATTGGCAATTGACGCACTACCTAACGCATGAAGGGACGTATACCGTAAGTAGTAAAACGTGGGAGTGCACTACACTCCTCTGCCTACCTCTTCGAGATTTACAGGCGTTATAATACACTATTCTAATATCCTAAAAAGCAATAAATATTGTTATCCCCTTTTATTTCGTGTAGTATCTCCTAATACAAATAACACCAGTTAATCATAGTAAGTATCCCGTTCTTTGTGAAAGGGAACTACATAACTATCTTTAGCGTCCCACAAAAGAGTTCTATTGTACCCTTTTAATTACACAGTAATCTGTACATCCTCCGGCGAAAGCTTGAGCTTACAGGACGGAAACACGGAAAGGTATTATCGGCATCAATATAGGGATCTCATATTTGCTTCTCACATAAACCCCTATCAAAGGAAAAGGTTCATCCATGTATCCTGGGTATAAGCTAATAATGATGAACGGTGTTCAAAATCAATTTTATGATAAAGGTGGTATTTTGCTGGCACAGTTCGAAATTCCTTAACTAGAATGTACGCGTTTACGTGCTGGAAGTATGAAATTTTTGAACGAAATTTTCAATTTTCCATTTTGATGCGCATAGCTCGTATGTTTGACTTCAGTGTCCGCACACACCTCTGTACAGACCTACCTACCGATTATTACCATAGTCAAATTCTCTTGGTACATATGCGAATTATCATGTACCTGCAATCCGGTTATGACATGTTCACCTGGTTAAGTTTTTAAATTATTATCAGTCATTATTATTACATATTAAATACAATAAATATTTTGATTATGTAAGTACATAGGGAACAAATAAAGCTTTATTATTATTATTATTTTCACATGTAACACTAATGAAAGAGCAGAAGTTAGGAATTTCAGATAGTTCACGAAAATAGTACACATTACATTTACGCATTAGGAAGATTGAATCGATCAGCTGATTAAAATTGAGCAACAAAAAAGGAATTCACTTATATTAATTTTCACTTATATTAATTCATTCATTTCATTTATTCACTTATATTAATTTATTAATATATTGTTCTTATATAATATTCTTATATTAATATAGGACGCCCTGTAGCTAGGTAGAGTGACGATATATGTATGTACTTACAGAAAGTGGCTGGCAGTGCTTGTATGCGAAGAGCTGAAGATCGAGCTCAGTGGCGTGCTATTGGAGAGGCCTATGTCCAGCAGTGGATGGGGGTAGGCTGATAATGATGGTGATGATGATGATGATGTAGTGTTCGACCCGGGAATCGAACCTGGGACCTCCCGATCGGCAGTCGCATTTGCAACGAACACGACCAACGAGGCAGTCAATTTTATAATAAACGCTAAAAAATCTCTTAATAATAATAAAACAGAAAATAAGGGAAGAAACCTACGAACTCTTTAAATTTTACAAGGCTTTCGAGAACTTTTTTATCTCCCACTAATAGACACGAATTCTTCCTGCAATTACGGGAAACTAAATGCATACTACGCTACGCTTCTCCAGATTACATTAGTCAAGATAAGAATGATTAATTAACTTCGATTACTTGGATAACGGGTTGGATAACGATTAGTAATAGATTAATAGATCATTAATAGAACGTGGTTATTCAATTGACGTACATCTGTATCTACAGTTCAATAACAAGAAATAAACCTTTAGGTATATAAAGTCCTATTTATTTACATTTAATACGAGATATTAAAGTCATTACATGTTTACCCTTGGATACGGCTCACCGCTCAGAAAGAAAATCTTCTAGTCTTCAATTAATTTTGTTTTAAAAGAAATCATGATGTTTTTTTATGAGAATAACAATCTTTAAACTTCAACGTAAGTTTGCTAAACTGTCCAAATGCGATGTGCAAACGTTAACCTATCATATGATTAAAAAATACATTATATGTATGTATGTATGTATGTGTATGAAGATTTCTTCTGTTAATATTATGATAATCATGAACATGTTTAGACTCAATAATTTTATGCTCACCTCGGTATTGCAAATAATGGACATACAGAAAAGTATCACGCAAGTCACAAATGTGATAAGGCGTTTTCGCTGTTTCAAGTACGGAAACTCGTCTAACACTCCAATTATAGCTCCTTCTATTGTCACGAACTGAAACAAAACAATTCAGATTTATAAGTTTTCAATATCACATAAGACACTTTACATCATTATTATAATTATTATACCGGTATGCCAGGTCAACAACAGAATAGGAACGGAGTCAATATTCCAAAAATTTTCTTACCATTGAATCTATTCCAAGAAAAAACAGCATTACGAAAAATGTGATTGCCCAAAAGTTAGGCGCTGGCATCATGGACACAGCTGCCGGGTAGGTAATAAATGCCAGACCTGGTCCAGCCGTGGCCACCTTGGCGACAGGCACTCCAGACCGCTCGGCCGCAAAGCCTAGCACAGAGAACACGACAAAACCACCCCAGATACTCGTCGCGCTGTTAATTATCGGTATTAGTATTGAAGGCCTGAAAATGTTATAAAAATACATATATTGATTCTATAAGTCAGAAGTTACCAGTAAAAATACATTTTTTTGTAAAGATAGACATATCAAAAGGAATGGATTTCTTAGATGGAAAGAGATTTCTTATATAAGAGCACCTGTGGTACTGGCCCCTATGTAACATAGAAAGGTTCTACGGTTTACCAAATATTGTAAAACTTATAAAATACTAAATAATTAAATTGCTCGAGGTATTAACCGAAAGAGGATAGTTTGAAATTCTGTTAAAGTGTATCTCGAACCGTAAATTATTATAGTTGAATTTGTTGAAACTGGCCATGCTGACGAGTCCTCCCCATCCCGGCCCCAAAGAGTAGAATATTTGTGTCGCTGCATCAGCCCATACCTTGAAATAACACTCAGTTCTGTTAAGTTATCTTACAACAGCTATGAACATGAGACTATTGTAATTATTTCGTCTCGTATTTACTTACTTTTGGTTTGCGCAATTGTTTCCAGTCAGGAAGAACAAAGTAGAGTATTCCTTGCAAAGCGCCTGGCAAAGTGATTCCACGTATCAACATAATACACAGTACCAGGTAAGGGAACGAGACGGTGAAATATACGATCTGAAAATTATAAATATAATACGCTTTTCAGAACACCACTTCCAGGGAAGTATGTGATTGATATGGGCAGCGTGCCAGTAAGAGTTATTTCCGAGTGACATTTCACATGTAACTGCTCACCTTTCCAACGCTCTTGACACCATTGCAGATGCAAAGGTACACGAGTACCCAGCAGATCACATTACACCAGAAGACTGGCCAAACTATGCCGCCGATCTCGTTTATGCTTGGTGACATTCTCAAGAGGCGAATACTGAGAAGTCAAATAATTTTAAAATTATTACTATTCAAGAATGCTAAGAAGCTAAGAGAAAAAATATATTATTCCAAACAATTGTTCGGAATATAGCAGAAAATAGATAAATGAGTTTTAATATGAAAATTTCGTACTGAAAAAATTCATCTTCTGGCGTCGTACTCGTAATGGAGCCGTTGGAGATCAAGGCAGTTGTGTTGCCAGTCAGCTGAAATGTCACAAATATTTGAAAATGTAAATATTATATAGTTATTTGAATAAAGAACTTATGTCCATACCTCCATGCACTTCTCGGTGTTCCAAGGGTTATTGCAATCTTTCCAAGGCAGTGGACTGCTAAAGGAATGATAAATGTACAATAATGGATACGACATGATTGTGGCAAAGTATATAACGGCTATAACGTTTAAAACTACCATAGCATAGCCTGCACCTGAAATATAAATACATAGCAGTATTATTGTTTTTGTTATATCTTCACGCCAGCCCTCATGGCATAGATATAGAGCGATGTTAAATATCTCTAATCAGTCCTTACAGACCAGAAGTGTTTATTTCACATTCATCACTCTCTGCATAAATAAATTTACGTTATATACATACGTTATATATGTTTATCTGCCTCTTTAGTCGAGTGGTTACTTGCCAGTGTGACTTCTGGTCGAGAGATGATGGGTTTGAATTCCGGCTCCTACACTATCGGGTTTTTCTAACTTGAATTTCTTTGTTGTAAATCGTGGTCTTGATTTGGGCCTCGTGTGAGGCAATAGGTTCACACCTTATTCCATGCCGATACGGATTTATATACGTAATTGATGAAACGTGGGAGAATACAATTACTGTCCGTCCGAAACAGGTTTTTCAGCTGAAACCGAAACCGAACCTTCGGCTTCGCTCTCACTTTCGGCCGAAACCGAAACCGAAATTTCCTGAAACTTATTTGAAAAATT
>DWDT01001477.1:0-15801 GCA_018245595.1 Microceris scylla | reverse complement strand
TGGTCATACTGATTTTCATGACAATCGGTTGAACGGGGCAGAAGTTGCTACTCTGCAGCGCCACCAGGTGGCGAGTGACATCAATGAGCATATTACACAAACCTTCTCCGTGGAAAAATACATATATATACCATTTTCATAATAATCGGTACAGTAGTTTTTGAGTTAATCTATAACATACATAGAAACATTCAGTTTTATATTAAGATTTACCCGAACAATTTACGACTTTCTTGTTGTACTATTTTAATCAGTTCCATGAGGTATCCTTGTGGTTGTGTGCCGATAGCCATAGAGTAGGGGGGAGCCAGCGTAAAATGTGTCTATCGAAAAAAAAGAGAGCAAATGAGGCAAATGAGGAAAAATCTGTGTCTCTTTTTTTGCGCGTGCGTAGTGAGCAATCGTCATTTTTATTGAAATTCTGAAAGCTAACCTAAAATTTCTTTTTCCTTTAGATTTTACTTATTTCTTTTTCCTTCAGATTTCCTAAGGATATTTAAAAACAAAATGGATGAATGCTATTGGACAATTTTCCATAAAAAAAAAACTGTAGTGATCACTTTGATTCTTGATTATATAATACTGATGGATATACAACTTCAAGAAGATTTCTATCAAATGCTGTACCTCGCATAATATCAAGCAAAGAATTATTACTAGATGTTACCAATAAATTTACCGAGACTAGTGACAAAACTGTATGTGAATATTTCCAAAGTAAAAAGAGTTATCAAAATATTAAAATAATTGAAGGAAATGAAATCCAGTCAATCTGAAGGTGTGCTAAAAATGATCAAATTATGGAATTAAAAACGCGCCATGAATATTTCTCTGCGCATGTGTGATTAGACAAAGATAAGTATGGGTCTCTCATCTACCCTCTTTTATTATTTGTTGGACACTCGCACTCACAGGCCTGCCTATGTCTACCCTACTCTATGTATAATAACTCTATGGCTGATAGTAGAGCGAGAGCAGCTCAAGATTGAATGAGATACGAACGAACGAAACGGTACGAAAACGTTTCATTTCTCATACGAGTATATGTAATTGCATAATATATTGAAATGGAGAGTGTGCGAATAAAACTTATACCGTATATATTCGCCTTTAGTATTATTTTTATTAAAATGTTGTATAAATGTGAGATTATATTAAAATTTACGATCTGATCAAATCATTTTCAACTGTATTCATAAATGTTTGTTATTCACTTTAATATAAGACTTGTTGTGTTTATAAATATGTCGAATGTACAATAAATTTGTAGTTAATAAAAAACATTTCGTTTTAATCGAATTGGTTTTTGTATCGCTGGTAAGTAATATTTCAAAAATAATCATAGTTAAAATCAATCCATTTTAACACTCCATTGAGCGGAACGGGTCTGAATGTGAATACTATGTTAACGGGTTGGTAAAAATCATAAGCTTCGACCATCATAAAGAACTTTGTCATCTTTTCCTACATCGTTATAGCAGTGACATTTATCTTCAAACTCATCAACTTATAAAATTTAGAGTTGCATGCCAGAATTCGAACCCCAGGCCAGTATGGAAGGGTGAAATCTAAACCAGTAAGCTATTAGAAATATGAGATGAAGCAGTTACGAAAACTGCAATCTTATAATCATTTGATTTAATATATCATTACATATAATTGCAATACTTGTACATACATTTCCAAGTGGGAGTTGCAATCTCCCTAATTGCGGACTGCGGTCTTAAGGTAGCTTAACCTGAGAGTAATTAATGGCAAATTGCAATTGGGAATGCATGTTACCAAATACAGTTATATCTTTTCAATGTAGTACAATATTGAATTAGTAAGTTTTGAGTTATTTTACCTAAAATTTCATCCGTGTCCATATATTTACGAAGTATAACATGTTATAAATTATCATATAAAAAACAACGTAACTTCACACCTGTAATCCCTGTAGAGGTAGGCAGGGGAATGCAGAACATTTCCACGTTTCACCGATTACGTTTACCTCCCACTATATAATAGGTGGTGGGCCTATTGCCATGCATCGGGCGCATATCCAGACTCCGAACCACTGCTCGACAATCTAAATTAGAAAATTTTGTAGTGTCGACCCGGTAATCGAACCCGGAACCTCCCGAGCGGCAGTCGCACTTGCAACCAACACGACCAACGAGGCAGTAAATTAACATATATTTATGAATATAGGTACATAGTTATGAGGCTATTGCTAACTAGATCTATAAAAAACATTTATACGTGAGATAATCGCAATACCTATAGTAGTCTAATTACTGTGACACGAGATATCTACACGTATCTGTTTAATTGCGCTGTAACTTGATGCTTTAAGCTAGGACGCTAATTAATGGTGTCATGGTGCCATAAGGAGGAGGCATTTCACTGTTCTCATGGTGCATCTATCTGTAGATGACGGTAACTAATTATCGTGAAATGAACATGGGAGAAATGAACAAATAGTATATTTAAAAATTATTAAAATTATCATGGAAGATTGTGACAGTTTCAATTAATAATTGTAAGAACAAGTAATTGAGCGATATGACTTAAAGGGTTAAGTTTTATAACAGCACGTTAAATAACAGCATTTCAGGAATGCTAATGGATGCAGGTGTCCAGCTGTACCAAGAATCGTCTTACTCTACCAAATAGTAGATACTGGCAGATGGCACAGGTAGCAGTCTTCTAAACCGACGTGAGTGTATTAATAATCTAATGAACGTAGGAAAAGCAAGCTATATCAGAACGAATAGAGACATTTTTCATTATGTACTCTCTACCTACTTCGTAAGGAAAATAGTGCGACGATATAACAATAATAGGCATTTAAAGAAATCCCGGATAGGTTCCAAAACGGCCAGCAGATCAAACGAACAAATCTCTGGCCGCCAACAATTTGATTTCATTTACATAATCTCTTATCGCGTTCCGTTCGCAGCTCTTAAATGTTAATGGGTACTCCGGCATTCGAGTCCCGGGATGGATGAAAGATTCAGTATTTTGGCCCCTCAGTTTTATTGTCTATCCATCTCCGTATTGTTCCAACGGTAGTTATCTTGCCTATGTCTAACTAATGATGAAAAATTTGCATGTGTAGCTAGGTTATCTCTGTACAAATAGATACCATATTTAAATGATCATGCTTCAGACACTAACATACCTACCTACTTTTTCATATGCGTTGTATTCCTGTGCTGCTGCGTCTTAGATACCCCCTGTGCTAGTGTGTCAGGTAGCTAATGTGTAGGAGACCTGTTCGATGAATTTTTACTGATTTTTTTCTATCTAAAATGTCAGTCTAAAAAGTTTATTTTTTAAACGTTTCTTTATACACATGTCCTACACTTATGTTCGGCCTCTGGAAGTTTAATTCAATTTATGTAATTTTTAACTCAGTAATGTAAGATGATGGTAGTTCCAGTAATAAAGTCTTTGGTTGCTGTATGAGAGATTGAAGGGCAGGATAACATACAGTAAAAATAAAAACGTCACAATGGATCTACGTAAAACATTCATCAAGTTCTAGAACGTTCTGTTAGTTTTTCTCCATATCTGATACCTATTAATGCTTTAAATTTAACGTTAGGTATGTCTCTTCACGCGAGGTCATTCGCGTTCAGATTTATAATGCCCAACCGCCAGTCTATGCAAATTTTAATTAAATCACTA
Source organism: Microceris scylla (assembly GCA_018245595.1). Lineage (NCBI taxonomy): Eukaryota > Metazoa > Arthropoda > Insecta > Lepidoptera > Hesperiidae > Microceris > Microceris scylla. The sequence continues at coordinate 12,126 of DWDT01001477.1, read as the reverse complement.
CTGTGCAGGATTGTGCCGTAATCCTCGAAAAGGTCCGAATCAACTGTCCGGGGACTCATCTTGGACTAACATAGTCCGGCTTTGAATACAAATCTGGTGTAACGAGTTTAGTCTCCACAATCGGCCGCTGATTAGACGATTAGTCACGCCTTTTGGTTTCCATTCTAATTAGTTCACAATGTTTGGACACATTGCGGATTCCAAAGAAGATATTTTGATGAAATTCTCTATGAATCGTCTTTTTAATGAAGTTCGAGAATTGTGTATAGACGAGAAAATGCCTGGATTCTAACTATTTAATTAAATCAAAAGTGTCTATCGATAGTTTTGTGTTAATTCATAGACTAACGCTGAAAGAAATGACACTATAAATATTTAAAATATACTCGATGTTACGTTCAGTACCTACAATTACAAAGAAGTCCTATTAATTTAAATACTAATGTCTAACATGGCATTACATTTTTGTTACATAGGTAATTCTTAGCGCAATGAATTCTTAAACAGATACGAAATAAATCCAAGAAATTCTTAAAAATAGTTTTCTTAATAATTTTTTTCATTATTTGTAACGGTTCATAGAAAAATAATTAATATTTTTATCATGCGGATGCGATAATTGCCTAAATATCACATGATTATAATTTTATACTTATATGTCTATTTAATATTTAAATAATACATTCTCAAAGGTAGTAAGCCGCAAAGTATTTTGTACTAATATACCTACTACAATAAAACAACATAAAAGGAGAAAAAGTAAGGGGTGGTGATTTACTTCCAGTCAAATGATTATTTACCATTCGAAGGTTTAAAAATGAATTTTGATAGAATAACTTCTCAACAATCCGATAGAAACAGCATCGCTTGATTTCCGACGTTACCAGATTGTCTGATTAGTCGCCACTAGATCTGATTTATTGCGAGCGTCTGTTGCAGATAAATGACGCTTTGATGTCCCGCGAGGACGGCGCACGCAGACAGTGTAATGACTCGTTTGCATACAGAGTTAGCCATTTACATGTCATGTACAGTTAGTTAAAAATAGAGGTATTGGCCTGCCCTGTATTCATTGGTAATTTGTTTTAGAAGCCCTTAATCAGGTATCTAAATAGACGTGTGTAATTTCGAAAATTAAATTATATTTTTATATGAATTGCTGTTATGATTTTAACCTGTTTTATCGCTTTTAAAAGCATGGGTCCCTCCTGCAATCTGCAACATGGCACATCTACTTGGTCCTAAAACATATTTTATCTTTTAAATGATAAACCCACGTAGGTACTACTGTCATTGTCTATTTTGTTTTAAAATATCCATGCAGATATATATATATGTTTATGGATATATGTTAGACAGTTATTATAATTGGCCTCGATTCCACAGTGACATTTAGGATTGTCTTCATTATCTATTTATTGTCTCATTAACTCTAGACGTCGAAGAAGTCCCGTGAGATCGTCACCTACGCTAGGTACAGTTTGCATACAAATATAAATCTAAGAATGTTTATGGATCGCTCTGAATTTATATCCATGACGGTATAATACCTAATTATTGTTATCGTCGATAAAGGTTGGATTCAATTTTGGAAACGTACCATGACCTATTTTAAGTAAATATATATTTTATTGTATGTTGTTCTTATTATATTGTTGTTTTTATTGTATTGTATGTTATTGTTGTTTCTCTGAGGGCACATTTTTAAAGTTTCTCTAATTGTAATTTTTTTTAAATTCTGCAAGTCAAAAAAAATTTGCGATTCTGTGGTCTATATTATAACATATGTATAAACTATATAATTAGTTATACAATCGTTATATATTTGTATATAATATTTTTATAGTTAAATAAAACAGTAGTAATGACATTTTGCAGAGGCTTTTGTGAGACTGATATTTCCATAATAAGTTGACCAATTTTAGGTACCAGACCTAACAAAGACCTTTTTGTCGAATAGGTTTTTCCAATTTCGGGACATCACTGTATTCCAGCAGTGGAACATCATTGGGCTATAGTGATATAGGTAATTTGTACATATGACGAGTATAATTTCTCACTCCAGTGTATACTATTCCCAGGTTTAATTAGCGCCATTATAAGCGAGTGGTATGAATGAATGACGCTCTCCTGTCCCATGGGGTCCGTTGAGTCGCTGTAACATACTATCGTTTGCATGTTACATTACGTACTTTTCTTATAAATGAATATTAACTAATTATTAGATATATAAAAAGTAATTTTGTTAAAGATCTCCGAAACCGGTGCGCTTTGGAACAAATGAAATATAGAGGATGCACATGACGTCTATAAGCTTGAAGATATTTCCAGTTTAAGTTCCTCGTCTGCCGCGCTATAGACTTGACGTAACGATTTATTAATAACAAAAGTAGGTAGGTAAGTTAAACACATGATTATATACATATATGTGCGGGCTTAACTCATCTATAGAAATGTACGCCGCGACCTCGTATCGATGTAAAAGTACTCGGACCATCCCGAAAAATATACGTCAGTTAGGCCGGTAAATGTATAATCACAGGTAATTTAAAAAAATTTGGAAGCTATTTCTCCTGCATTTGTTCTTTTGAGCTACGATAGCTTAATAAATACTGGCGAAAACGACTTAAACAACATATGACCAGTAAATGTGCCTACCTACTTTGTAAAGAATAAAATTTCAATTTGAATAAGACTCGTTAGAAATGTTTTATCACTGAATTGTTTAATCTGCAATTTTCAAACATTACCTACCTTCATTATTTAGCAACAACAGCACATGAACATGATGGTAAATCATTAATTAACGTCTTCTGTCTAATATTTTAAATAATGAAATACAGTTTAGAGAACGTAAAAATGACAGCATTTTCATCAATTTCCAAACTTATGGCGGGTTTCAGTACTGAAATGTCCTATATCTTGACGCATTTATTCTACGATTCTGTAGGAACACAAACGCGAACGTACCTACGGCAGGATTAATAACGTGTCCCAGGATTGATTAGCGCTAATTGCCATTGATGTAAGCGTCTGCTGCAGATAAATGACGCTTTGATGTCTCCCGTAAGTAGCACAGACATTCTAATGGCTGCCTTGCAAATGGGGCGATGTAAGCGATGTAGGTGATATTATTGCAAGATATCTTCTCAATACCAGACTGGGTCATTTAAAACAGGTATCTTTAGTTATTTGATCAGAAAAGAGTTATTAAAATCTTGGTAGTATAACAGAGATATTCAAGTTTTCCCAGAGCACTGGGCCCATGTTACAACATGGGCTTCTTCAAGAAAAGCGTAAAGAGACCTCTCCTTCTAAGTCGGCAACGCATTAGCAGTTCCTCTGATGCTGTAAAAGTCCAGAGGCGACGGTGACTACTTAACATTAAGTGGAACATCGTCTTTTTGTTGAACTAGATATAAAAAAAATACGCCATTGAGCTCGCTTTCCAGCTTTTCATGTCCAACGACTATATTATACAATTATTCATCACCACCACCAACATCACCATCAGCTTTTCTCAGTCCACTGCTGGACATAGGCCTTCCCCAATGAGCGCCATCGCGCCTTGTCCTCAGCTTGATGCATCCAGCAATTATTATCATAGTAAAATAGAGCATTGGGAGTCTAAGATATATGCCAACATTATTGCCCTTCCAATAAAACAATATGTGCAATAGAAGATATGGTGTGGTCAGTTTTACTTCTTTCATTGTTTTTCATCTGAACCCTCATACCATTACCATTACATACATTACCATACTTATACCTTAAGTAATAGGGTACTCATATTTTGACCACGAAGTATATTATGTAGCAGTCTAGTCTAAGTGTCTTAAAGATGATTTTCTTAACAATTATGGAAAGACATGTTATACTCGTTACAGATTTTTCAAATCTCTGAGCATCAGAATAGGAAAGTATAATTGAAAAGTAAGTAAGTAGGTATGTTATATATGTGTATGTATGTGCGCCTACGACATGCTCCATCCATCACCCAGAGTTGACTGGGAGAGAATGTCATTAGGCATTAAGTACCTACGCCCTTGTATCCCTTAGTTTAAGGTGCTGCAAAATTTTAAATAAATAAACGTACCTAACTTATAATAGTTCTTGGTCAAATGCAGACCATATATTCATTTTACAAACATGTAATTTAATTAGTCACATATCATTTTTGAACTACATTTAGTAGCGACGTCTAGTTTGGTTATGTCTGTCGATTTTAAATTTAGATATATGTATATGCACTTATATATTCATTCTGTACAACATAAAGGAATTAATAAAACTATGAGTAGCTAACAGTCTAACCCTTTGCTCAGCGGGAGGTCAGTACGAACATTTAAGTACCTACATATATCAGGTAAGCTCTTGTTAACCCAACTACTCACTGACTCGGGAACTGGGGCTCGGGAACAGGATATTATTACCCGTTTGTTTTAGGCACGCATAAATAAAATAATAATTGAATGGATAGAAAATACCTGTGTTAATTTGAATATTTTTAATGACACCATTCCAGAAATTTCGATGTCACTACATCATCGCATTCAATTGAAAATTTTGGTTATAACTTTACAGTTTTGCGAAATTCAATGTCCAAACATTTAATAAAATTAATTGGCTGTTGATAACATTGGATTTTAAACAACCTTTATAGCACTAGGACATGATAATAATTGTAGAAAGGAAATTGATTAAAAAGAATCGTGACTTTACGGATGATATGATAGTTAAACAATATCTAACATCAAACATGAAACTCCAATATAAAAATAAAAATATCTACATATAAGATTTGATTTAAATTAAAACTTACACTGAAAGTGAAACTTCTCCGACACCACGAGCTTATTCGATTTGAACAGTGAGGCTAAGTGATATAGATCATACACAGATATATTACTATCTGAGAAATGCCTGCCCAGGCTCTGAATGCCGAGCGTATTAATGTTTATGTGCCCACTATACATTTCTAGACGAAACACATTGATCAAAAAAGTAATACTAAGAAATTATTTGATGACTCCATATTAATAATTTTAGGTAAAAATGTGGCTTCATTAAAAATGAATATATTAGACAATATGTTCAATAAATATATTTGAATATTTATTTATATATCGTAGTGAATTCTTTGCACCCTGGAAGTTTTGCTTATTCGTAGAATAAATCTAGTGTTATAGATACATTCTTATTGCCTACTTTAATTTAAAACTTTGTTTGAGGCAATGCTTATTATTATTATTATTATTCTCAACTGGTACTGAAATAATAATGGTAACTAGGTCGCTCCTGATATTGTACTTATATAGTAAATTCCTTTATTTTCCAGACTTTCCTTAGTTGCTAGAAGAATAACAATAGCAGCGGAATCGGACCAATATGGTGAACCGCATAGTGAAGAGAATGTTCATTCAAAGCACCAAGCTGACCTCGACACAGCCGGGAACAATATGATCTTACTGAGTGCTTGGATCTAACTGTACATACAACACTATTGTACTACAAACGGTATTGAAATTTGCAGTAAATTAAATTGTAATATAAACGTTACAAAGTATCTTTTCATTTCTAGGTAAGTCATCGGTAATGAAAAGGTTACGAATCTCCTTGTGACGTTAGAGCATGTCCAGTAATATGTTAGCAGATTATTATTAACTATTAGAGAGTTACTTATCTGTAGTTAGTTAGCTTCAGTCACTGACCTTCCCAAGCAATCAACCAGATAGATATGACATTTTATGGTAAGCGGCTTTGATTCTATCGCCATTATAACAGCGTTCATGTAGGTATACAGGTTTTGTCGATTTGGCCAATCACTATACATAATAATGTACATTTGTGTTACTGTAATTTTTAGCTGTAAGTTTTCTGAACGTCATAAAATAAAATAAAATAAGATATCAGCAACGGCGGGAATTTAAAATTTTAAAAAATATTTTTTTCTAATTTTCACATTTATTTGTACAAATTTAACAAGACGTACATCTGTGAATGAAATATGAAAATTAATCCCATTTCCCTCCTAGTATAAAGAGGTATGAATTTAGTCTCGTTTCGTTGCAAGCTCATTGTTACCTTGCTTCCTTTATTCCCAGTTCGAGTAACTCTTTGTTACCTTTGTTTTCGTGTTTTAAGACGCCCTCACCTGTTACAAAGGGATCAAGCTTCAAGAATAAGCTCCAGTTTATCCGACTCCTCCCATGGAAAACAATGACAGCTTACGAAAGATTGCTGGTAATGATACTGTCCTATATCTAGTAGGTGACTTTAAAATGATGACGATTTATTTCAGTTTAAAATAAACGTTTAACCTATTGCAAATCTCAAAATTCAGACTAGTTTACCGCGCCTATAAACATGATTTTGGTCTTTATTACCACGTTTTCATTTATTAAAGCATTAGTGACTGTTTATTAGCAACAGATTAGTGCAGGAGACAAAGTGTGTTTCACACAAATGTACCTGCGACATTATAACTTTACAATGTCATAAGACTTTTAAAGAAATGTATAATAAGACAAATAAAGTCAATTTGACTTTTCAGGTGCAATAGTACCATTTTGGTACATTGTGGTGTTATTGTGGCAGCATGTGTTTTCCTATTCCAAAATGTTTCTTGAAAATGCTTTACTTGGAATGTATATATTGTTTCGAGTTACATTGCCTTCGTCCGATAGGTAATTAAAGAAAGAACAGAAAATTGACTAGAAGAAATGTATGTATATTCAAGTTTACGCGGTTTTGGTCGGATCTTAGTAAAGTTGGCAAACGTTTAAGTCTGTAAGCTCAAAGTAAACCAAAGTAAAAACTTACTGTCTCTTCATCAGCTCTTTTCATTATCTTCATAGGTTTGATAACTCCCAAAACATAGAATAAGGTAGAGAGAACAGGAATAAAAATGAAATATTGAAATAATAATCAAAAGTAGGTATGTAATTTGAGCTGAACATGAATAAACATTTTTATTGTGAAAAGCAATTGCTTGTAATCTTTAGTAAATGTATGTCATAGTGTATCTTTAGGAAATACTTCTGAAAAAAGTAAAACTCATAAATACCTACATATAAACTACAAATATGGGCTAAAAATATTTTTTTTGTAGAAGAATCTTCTACAGACTATTTAATTTGATTCTATTTATACGTCTACTTAATGATACTTCACTGTACATGAGTACATATATTTTAATAGACCATGATAATAAATACGATCCTTACAATTACAAGTTGCAAACATTTCATCCAGTTGTTGTGAATGTATAAACGAATAGCATACGATTCATTCCATTTAACATGCCGGTGTCTATAACACTTTAATTAACATTTAACATGCAGCCGATAGAATGATGTAACTTACTCAAAATTGAGTTTATTCAGGGTATCCGTTACCACTTACATAGAATCCATTTCAACGTAATTAGTCCCTAGCGTTAAATTAACGCAACTATGATAAAATGAAGTATAATAATGTGAATGGATCTTACACTTAAGTACTATTTTATGAAAGATATTAGAATCCACGAGGATCTTACATCCATGTCGCTAATTTTTATAGGAATCTTATCAGTCGGAATTAAAAACTTTTGACGATAATTTGACTACCAATGGTTTTAAGGAAACCTTTTCGAGTATGCTCTAGGTAGGTATTTAGGTGATAAAAGCCAAAAGAAGTATTTTAATGAATTTCAACTAAATAGAATTGAAACCAAAAACTGTTACTGGGGGCGTGGATGTTTTTCATAAACACTGTTTTTTATATAGGTAAACGAGCACATCCATACCTATAAATTATAAGCCCGATATCGGTCGAAATCTCCAGTAACAAACAATAACGGCTTTGCGTGCGAGAACGCGTAAAGCACAATGAAACTGGGATTTTCTTTATCACGCCGCCCTCCATATTGGTTACGTCGTTGCGTTAGTTATATTCCCCGTAGGTGTTGCCACTTTTCGAATTCCGGATATACCGTTAATATATAGCTTTTTTCTCTTTGTCACAGAAAAAAATATTGATATATATGCACATACAGTGCATTTTTCGTAAGAAATAAATGTATACACTTATAGTCTTGAGATAGTTTATAAACTAAAATTCCCTGCATAATGTAATTGCAGTTCTTAATACCAATTTCGTCGGCCATAGAATGTAAAGCGTAATATCCGAACGTTCATGCACTGTGTTGTAATGTTGCAGGAAATACTTCGGGAAAGTTCTCCTACAATAAATGCAGATAATGTACACGCTTGGCTACTCGTAACAACGGAACTATGTAGAGAGCTTTTTACAAGAAGTAATGTAGCTCGGCTCCATTGTCTTATAAATTTTTATGTTCTCTCCTTGGGCAATTATTCCAATATACATATCTGAGTGAGGATTACGCTACAGTTCACCATGTAGGTCAAATGCGAAACGACGTTAGAGTTAAAATAATGAACAGCCCTTGCTTGAACTATGTACTAACTAAAATGTGAATATTCTATAATTAATTCGATTTTCGCGTATCATAAACGTTTTTTATATTTACATTTTACATCTAAATCTATATTTATGTAGTTGCTAAGATTCACTATTAGATGTACCATGCTCAAACAGTATTATTTCACTGAAAATAGTAATTATTATTGTATTAGGTAGTGAAATATTGGCTAATATACTCGTATACCTACTATCTCATTATAGTTACTATATGACAAAATCAGAAATTGTATAAAAATTAGTTACGTTTTGCTTGAAGGAAATAAGCAAAAACAAAGGGCAGAAGGATCTTCTAACAGAAGATGCTATTCAAGTTGTTCAAATTCAATTGTCAAATGTCATGATAAGCGTAGGTATTTTATGGAAGTCAGAACCAATGAATAACTATGACACTTTGTTAAACACATCAGTCTATACTTCTAATTTTCTTAAATATTTTTTTAAAATCCATAATTAGGTTGTTTGGATCTAATTAAAGTTATTGCCACAATAATGTGTAGGTGCTGGACATCTAATAATTGCGCCGCAGTAATTATCGTGAGATTCGACTGCCGCAGTAACAATTGAACACGATAATACTCGTCATAACCTATATAAACGCTTACAACACTTATAACCTAACTAAATACGATAGAAACAGTAATTAACATGGTTTTTGGAATAAAATTGTCGTCATTTCTATATGTTATATTTGTTGTAGGTATTTACTAGTTAAATAAACCTTTATTTTTTATAATTGTGACGAAAAATAAAAAAAAATAACAGGAAACCAGTACCTACATAGTTTAAAACTTATGATTTATTGTTATAAAATACGGTTTCTATAATTTTTTTCTATAAACAATTAGATTTTGGTCTAACCTTGACGGATACATTTTTTAATTGATTTACATAAATAATAACCTATAAAAAGTCATGAAGCTCATTGCGTAAATGTGTGTTATGAATACCGTTTTATTTTATTAGAATTCCTCGAGATAGCAATAGAATTATGCAGGTGGTTTGTATCTCTTATATAATAAATATACGTATTATACAGAAAGATTACTAGCACAGTTGAGATAAGGAAAGGGGCGCCCACATACTAAGAGCTTTATGCCAACGGCAGCGATGACTGCGGGCGTCGGCAGTGCAGTTAAAATGGCTGCGGCAGGAACGCCGGAAGCCTTTCTGTTACAATTGATTCAGAAACAAATTTCGTAAAGGAAGTATAATTTTTATTGTTCCACCATATTTTAAAAGAAAATTATTCTTTGTGGTTTCATGCTATTTTTATGCAAAGAATAATCCTTTATTTGTATCTATATTTACGATCCATTAACGACACCTAAGTATTTTTGATTGTCTACTATTTTGTTTCATGGTCTTGTAATATATTTTTATCCGAGCAATATTAATATTGTCCTCGAATAAATTTGTACTAATGCGCTTCCCCAAATTCAAAAGGTGACTGGTGGTGCAAAAATTACACTGGAAATTGCAAAACATCTTGCAGAAAATTACGTTAATTTAAATGACAAGGCCGCCACTGCACTGATCCATTTGCTTGAGAAAGCGGGATACTTAGACAGGTGATTTATATCACTTCTGTTAGCACAGTCATACGTATTATACAACGCGCTTAGAAGTACAAGTGAGATAAGTCATAAGTCGTAAAGCGTCATGCCGCGAATCGCTTCCATTTAGACGACAAAGCCCGTCCCGAGCCGTTGCTCGAGGAATGCATTAACAAAATGGCCGCCCGTGCTAACGACGTCATCGTGTTTGTAGCTCAAATTGTCGGAAAGTTTCGCCGTTATCCTCTCTAATGTGGTAAATTATACATTACACGTAAGTTGGTAGTGTTGTCTCATGTTATCAGTTAATTCAGTAAAGTTACTTTTTATTATATAGATATTAAGTCTGTATAATTTACTTACATAAGAATTTTCTAGACTTTTTTTATTATCAGAGTGTGAGGCTGAACTATAAATCACTAGGCTATTACTTTGTTATGTTGAAATTGTTTTGATAACAAATATAATTTAGCAAAGACTATTTTAACAGTATATTTATAGAATACTAATTGTTGAAATTTCTAATAGATAATGTCACGTTTTTCACATTGCTGTCACTCCCCCACAGCAACTCTTAGGTAGCAAAGTTTGTAGGTATGCTAGTAATTGGTCAGAATATTTATACTTGGACACATTTTCACATGACTTAGTTACATACATGTTACTGTACTAGAAAACATTCTGTAATAGTGTCTTCTTCATTAAATTTAAATCTTAGCATTGGAACTTAGCATTTTAATTTACAACGTTTTTCATTGCGCAAGTCATTGTATTCAGACTATTCATTTAATATGCCAACCCGCACTTGGCCAGCGTGACAGACTATGGTCTTAACCCTCTCAATATGAGAGGAGAACCATATTCCAACATTGGAATTATAATGGGTCGATTATATAGGTAATATGCAAGAATCACGACTTTGGGAATGTGTAGATAATTTAATCCTAATAACAATAATATTACTACTGTCCATAGATGTCTACACAAAGAGCAGATATTTGTTGAAACAGCAGTAATAAAGGTTCCAGAGCACGTGCCAGCTATGGTGCAGCGGACCCGTGACACCGCTTTGAGCTTGCGCTATACAGACGTGGATTGCGCTTAATACCATCCATTTGATAATAAAGCTGGCGGGGATTCTGATTAAAACCATCCGTTTGATAATAAATCTGACGTGGAATGGATTGTGTTTAATACAGTAGTGTAAGAAATAACTCGTATTAACTAAATTAAATGGCATTAAAAATCCTGTTCTTTCCGCCCTATGTAAAGTCGATTCCTGTCTATGCCATACTCTAAAAGATGACGTGTCTATGACATGACATGTTTATGAGATGACATGTCTATGAGATAGAGCGGTTATTTATGACTGGTCGTTTGCTTACCTTATCAAAAAAAAAACAGTCGTGTATGGAAGCCACTACCATATTCAGTTTGAATTTGTTTTCCAATGATGTCGAGGTCTTGTCATAAGTTGTAAATCCTATTAAACAAACGAAATCACCTTTTTACAAATATTTATATATTTACCTGCAAAACATTGTACTGGTGCTGTTTCTGAGATTTGTGTAAATATTTCGCAATATGATTTGCGTAGCACCCAACTTTTCATTCAATGAAATCCGTTTGGGATGATAGATACCTACTCACAACATCCATTTTTATGCTTGCGACGGTGCTGGGAAGCTATGCATTTTAATGAACTCAAATAAAGTTCGAATAATAATTGGACAGGAAGAAGACTGTCATGAATTCTTTGGTTGTTCAGCTCTAAAATTTTTATGTAAAAATTTCAAATTTCTCTTAGGAAAGTACTTAATTCTAAATGTCACTGCACAAAATGTCGTTTAGATCTGTGGATGCTCAACTTAATTATAAAAATAAAGTATATGAAAACATGGCAATATAGGAAGTTAATATTCATGACATAGGACGCCCTCCAGCTAGATGGAGTGACGATTATACGCAAAGTGGCTGGCAGTGGTTGGATGCGAAGAGCTTAAGATCGAGCCCAGTGGCGTGCTATTGGAGAGACCTATGTCCAGCAGTGGACGGGAGTAGGCTGATAATGATGATGATGATCATG
>DWDT01001476.1:0-15805 GCA_018245595.1 Microceris scylla | reverse complement strand
GTCACTGACATGAGCATCAGTGACTATCACATAGCCCACTTAGTATTAAGTAACAAGGGTAGAGCACTCCCCATTTTTATTTAGGTAAACCTCTGTGCAAATTCCGACTTTTAAAGTATGCGCCTTTCTAGCACGAAATACCATTTTGCGCCATTAAAAATAAGCAACATTTGCGGATCTTTTTGGTTAAATTTAACATAGCTTAGTTGTTCAGGTGGTGGCAACTAGCAAATGGGTTGTCTTCTAGAGACATGTTGAGAGTCCTTTTAAAAGAACTGGGACCAGCTGCTGAGAGTGACCATTTGGAACATTTTGACGGACTTGTAAGTGGAAAATTAAATATACATATATACATACCTAATAGAAAAATGGAAACCAATAAGCGCTAGCTAATTATTCAGATTAGTTCGAATGATCATGGACCTATCTTTGACTACTTCTCTGAAAATAGGCCTCAAAATTAAATCGTATGTTGAAAAATATGCGCAATCCTACGACCTGTTAATCTCATCAGTATTTTAATTTTGACCTAACTCGCTATTTGTGCAATAGACAAATCAATATATTAATAAATTATGGTGAGGCAGTCAGTAATCTGATATCTTAACAAAACTATTCTTAAAATTTAAATACATTTATTACTCTTTTAAATTCCAATAATTCGAAATATATATCGAATCCATAATATTATATTAGATAAAGAATATTATGAATGTTGTGAGCGTAATTTATTTTTTAAAAACTAAGATTCTGATGAATTTCAGCATTATAAAGGAGTGTGTATATTTTATTATTCCCTTCTATAACAGTGATGTAAATGTTCTTATAGCTACTAGGTATAAGCGGGAAATATTAGGTACGTTCTAGAACAATATGACAAAAAATAAGTTAAAACTCAATTAATTACACTCTAGCCCGTTCATACGTGTAATTCAGGGAATGGATCCTGTAATCCCGCCTTTCCTACGATACGAGGGCAAAGTCCGCAATCTTCGGTTGTCAAGGCGGGAAGTGAGCGTCATCATCAATGATATTTGGCTTGGAAAACTGCAAGCTGGTCACGACCTTTCTATGCAGGACTATGTCACCAAGTACTTTGAGGATAGGTAGATATTTTTGCAGAATATTTAAATCATAATTGTGATACAAAACCACGAAGGCCATTCTTACATACCTATATCCAAAAAATATTCCACAAATATGTTAATGTGAAAGGGTGAACTGTAAAAGGGTGTTACCATCACGTTGAATTCAACAACTAAATAACTGTACCTACATGTACCTAATGGCCTTAGTGAGTTAGTCCGTCGGAGTAGGTACCACTTCGTCCCTTCTGTTCAGTACTGCAACAATGATTTATACGAGTAAAAAACTTGTAATGTGCATCTGTAGATCTAACTAACTTTGGTTTTCTTTTTTCGTTTTCGTTCCATGGAATACATGGAACTTAACGTAACTGATGAAACGTGGGAGTGTACTAAATTCCTCTGCCTACCCCTTCAAGGATTACAGGTGTGATGTTAGGTTTTCTATTCAAAACTATTTTAATGGGTGTAGGTATTAGGCCACCTGTATCATCTACTTGTATTTGGTCGGACCACCAAAAGCACTAAAGTACGGACACACGCTACAGTGCATACGCATAAAATTCTTGTTATGCTTAGGAAAAATAGTTGCAAACACTGTTACAAATTACTCCTTTGTCAAAACCAAATAGTCGTCAAGTTCAATAACGATTTGTTAACAGGAAGCTCTCTCTGTGTGATTACATTATATTTCAATGCAATTAGTTTTTCTTTTCGGAATTTCAGATACCAACAACCATCAGTCCGCGCAGAATGGGCCTACAATCTGTGCGCAGGCGCGGAACAAATGCTGGACGAACCGCAGGTGAAGCTGTTCTGGGGAGTGTTACACGGCCACCTTAGCGAGGACATTTACTGGGGACATCGTGCACAGTGGCAAATATTGAAGGAATATCTTTATAAACATAGCAAAAATTCCGAGGTATAAAAGAAGTCTTTATAAATTATGGCTGTAGTATGCACTCAAAGTAATCTTCATTCAGAGGATTTCATATAAAAGTACATTGTGTTTCGGGACAAGAAAATGAAGTAACAAATTATATTATTACAGTCCATAACTATTGAAGAATTTGAAAAGGGTGCACGGGGTACTTTTCCTTATAAAAGCGAAGTAGACATCAAAAACTTGACAGATGTTGTAAAGAAACAATTGAAGTTGAAGATTAACAGTAACGAAATTAATTTGGATAAATTATTTCTTGAGGTAAAGATTCCAACTCTTTTATAATCCATATTATAATATATTTTATAATCCATATTATGTAGGGTATGATTAACTTGTGCAATGTAATATTCTGAGTTAGTGCTATAATTATTTGTAACATGCCGAGACAATTTGAATAGTTGAATGTTTAAAAATAATATTTTCGCCCGTCAAAATATTGCTTGTCTCTATAGTCCATAATACAAAGGTACTAAAATTTAATGAACGTTTGTGTATCTAAAGAACAGTAGTTTATATTTAATGAAAACTGATAAAATGTTTTGATTACTGTAGTAAGAGTTTTATGTTTATAACAAATAATTACGTATCTAAAAATACCCATTCTTGTAATAAGCATTTATAAATTTTCGTTGTTCAAACAGAATGAAGAAGGCTTCGACCGCGTAGAGTTTGCCCGCGAGCTGTACCGGCAGAGGCAATTAGCTCAGGATAAATACATTCGCGAAGTAGTCGCTGAATTAGGCGGCAAGCAGGCTAACAAGATGGTCACTGTTGAGGGACTGAAAAGAGCCTTCGCTATCGTCGATCCAGCTATTAGTATGTAACTGTAATCGTCTTCTGTCTCCCATATAACTTGAACGACATACAGATATATCTATAGACACAAAACAATAACGAACTCCCTTAACTAGTGAAGTGGTGAAAATTGAATATAATATAAAATCTTATATATAAGGTATTCTGTATGATGTAGTTGTTGCAGACACCTCTGGTCATATAAATCTTTTTCGTTTCTTGACCACCAAACCCTTAAAATGCTTTGACAATTGCATATATTATATTTTACAGACCACATTCGTATGGAGCGTTACATACGTTGGGCGTTTTCCGATCAATCCTCGGCTCTGAACAGCATCTGCCCGTTACCGCTGCGGACAATTGCTGCTCGACTTGCCGCCGGTGATATAGAGCGTGTGGGTCCGCGGAACCGGGGTACACGGAGACGTTAATTTAAAAAATTATCACGCATGAAAGTAATAGACAAATGCAAAATTATTATATCGGTCATATACAACAATTATTTAGACAAAAATAATCTTTACGAATTAAATTACTTGGTAATTTTTAATGCATATTTTAACATATTTAGTCAGTTTAAATCCATACTTTTGGATGAATTCGTCCTTTTCATATATCTAATAAATTATTATGTGTTTAGTGTTTCGACCAACTATTCCAACATTTGCGACTGTTATTTTTAAACTCGTTTATAATAAATTGTTGTATGGTTTGTATCATTTGTTCCATTATTTTTACCCTGTTCAATCACAAGCACCATATATTCCAGTTGAAATTAAAATTTAAAATGTTTTTTGCCTTCTATGGTACAAACCAAGTAAAGTAAAACATCCAATTGGACACTCCGTTTTATAGGACTAAAAAAAATCGTCTTTTCTTTACATGTCAAGGTATCAACTGTCAAAGTCAAAATAGAATTCAATGTCAAAGTCAATAATTAAATCAATTTGACAAAAACGTGGTGGTTGTAGCAGTATTTATTTACAAATTAGACCAGAATTAAAATGTTAGATATAGTTGAAAATGAAGAAATTGACCGTGATACTGTAGGGTCAGACGAGTTAGATAGATTGTTTTTTAAAAAATATAATTTAGTCACAGAAAATGCAAGTTCTTTAAAAAAATCCTATATAAACAAACTTAGCGTAACAAAGTGAGTTCTTTTTAAACACATATGTAAGCTTTAAGACTAATAAATAATCTGTTGCAATAAATATAACTGATAATAGGCTATATATCTCTGTAACTTAAGAAGTCTAGATCCTAATTCAATTATTTTATAATTTTAAATGCACCACTTTCAGTTCACTAAATTTGGCAGTAAGTCTTGAAGACAATTCAATAGAAGTTTATAAATTGACTGAGTCCTCACTGTCACGAGTATGCAAGCTTAGTGGCCACAAAAAAACTCTTACTGATGTGGTCTTTTGCCCCAAGAATGATAACCTCCTTTACACTTCATCATTGGATGGTCGCCTCAAATTATGGGACACAAGGTCGAGTGGGTCTTGTGTTCAAGAATATAAAGGTAATATTAATTCTCAGTGGAATAAGGGATAAGCCTCATTCTATATTTCAGTACAAATCCAGACTGCAAGCCACTATTATAAATTCTAATATAGAAAAATCTTGGAACCTGGGATTTGAACCCAGGACCCCTAAATCAGCAGTCACACTTGTAACCACTTGTCCAACAAAGCAAACACTCATATTGCAACAATATGTGGCAACATCCTTTCCTTTGAAATACATGGTTTCAAATTACTTCTAAATACTCCACAAATTTAATGTATTCTTACAACTTTAATGGATAGTGATGTTCATAATAGTGTTTCCGAGAAAATGTTCTTATGAAAATGTGAACAAAATAGCAGAATACAAACAATATAAAATATGTAGGGTGATATTTCAGATGACGGAGAAATATCTAAATGTTATGAATGCATGGATGTCTCCCAAAATGGAAGAGTATTATGTGCAGGCAGTCAATTAGTAGAAGAGGATGCTTATCTGGTGTTTTGGGACCAGAGGAATCCCTCTCCCTTGGGTGGCTACTGGAACAGCCACACTGATGACATTACACAGGTTTCCTAATCAATATTTATTTACAAATAGCCCAGCAATGGTAGAATATGCTTATATTCCCTCTGAGGTAGTACAATAGCTATAGCCATATCTATTTTCCATAATTTTTTATGACAAACCAAGAGGATATAATAAAAATGATTATCACAGCTTGTGAGTGTAATTAACCATACAACTGATCATAATAGTTACTTCCAGGTGAAATTTCATAAAGGTATGACGGAAATTTTGGCTACAGGCTCTTTGGATGGATTGTTGAATGTCTTCAATATAATGGAAAAAACAGAAGATGATGCTCTGATATACTCCTTGAATGTGGAAAATTCAGTGGATAAGATCACATGGCTTGATGAGAAATGTGTTTCCTGTATTACTCAATCCAATGACCTACAGATTTGGGATACAAAAAATGGAGACCTGCTCAAAAGTTACTCCAGAGACAAAATTGCCAAGGGTATCAAGGTAAATGATGATAAATACAATTAAACCTGACTCACCCAAGTGACTTATTATTTCACTGCTTAGCGAAACTAACTGCCGTAATTTCGATTCCAATTAGGATCAATATTTCTATGCTGACAAAGAATATTTGTTTCGTCTTTGGGTGTAAAATTAAATTCATTCATGTATATGTAAATATTTATTTCAGTTTGTTTTTCACATATTGGGTAACCATATAGCCTTATAGCATTAACTCAACATAGTTTGGGAGTCAGTGGCTGTATATGAATAATGTTCAATGTTATAATTAAGCTCATTAATTAAACTCACTAATTATGCAATTAAATTGTAAGAGCATAATTTGATCATCAGATTATATTTTCAGCGAACCAGAGGCGACGATTGCTATCTCGTGGACACATTTGTCACAGACGAAACAATAGTCGTATTGGCCGGCTCACATGCAGGCGATGGGTAAATGGGATACTTTTATATTTTGATCGTTATGGGTACCTAAATGAATTAAGAAAGTCTTGTATTAAACATAACACAGCAGTCTTATCATATCCTCAGTATTTATGTCTATCATATCCAAGCTTTGTATATATATTTTGTGAAGATCGTAAAATGAAATGCTCATATGAAGAATTTCAGCGTAAAATAGATTCTAAATAAGACTGCCTCGTTGGTCGAGTGGTTGCAAGTACGACTGCCGATCGAGAGATCCTGATTTCAAATCCCGGGTCGGGTACTATTGGATTTTTCTAATTTAGAATTTTTAATAGTGACTCGGAGTCTGGATTTGTGCCTGGCGTATGGCAATAGGCTCACCACCTATTTCACGGGAATTAAAAAGTAACTGGTGAAATGTGGGAGTGTACTACACACCTCTGCCTACCTCTTCGAGGATTACAGGCTAACAACATGCCTGTAATCCTTTTAGATTCGTTTTAGATTCTAAATATGGGTTTAGTTATATTAGAAACAGCATCGGAAGGCGATGATGATCCTCACACCTCTTACACTTGATACTTGATGAATATGTACTTACAATAGTTTAACCACTGTGAACGACAGTGGGTTTCGGTTTTACAAAAAGTTTTTTACGGATACAACTTCATAAGCTACCACAGTACCTACTGGGACAAGCATTGGCTATTTTTTTTATATCAACCTATGAAAAAGTATATATCCGAAAGTTAAATTAAGTTGCGGGTAGCAAGTGAGAACTACTATTTTTATCCCCAAACAATTAATACAATTGTGTATAAATAAAGGCCAAAGGCCTAGCCTAGCCTATTAATGGTACCGTTTATATAATACATCTTGTAGGTACATCAACCAGTTTGAAACACATTCGTTGGAAGCAGTTATTTCCTATATTTCCTCCATTGTTGTATGTTTACCTACAGCAGTGGAGCGGAAGGGGCGCCACTCCTTATATTAACAATTTTACTAATATTACTGTTATTGACTGTACAGCAACGTGCTCCGATCCGTGACGGTAACAGATAAGAGGTTGCAGCCGACAAGTGTCTTCAACAAGAACAAGCAGATCGTGCGTTGCTGCTGGCATGACCCAGACGTGAGTTGTTTTTTTCGTATTCGAAGTTTTATAAATGTACAGAAAAGATTAGAGTAAATATAATATAAAAAAAGTATAAATTAGAATACATTTATGAGTTGACTGCTTACAACAGCACAATAACTATTAAATTAAACCCTATGTATGTACCTACTCATATATTCATTTGATATTTTCTCTTGATATTTTAATATTAGCTCTAATTAAACTTCTATTTTATACTTCGTCATTGAACGAAGCGTTTGTGTTATCGCAGAACATTCATTATTTGAAAATATTCAGTTCTACATTAACTGCAATCATGTGCGGTTTTGGGGTTTGCAGGGAGACATCCTGGTAACAGCTGGCGAGTCCGGTTTGATCAGCGTTTGGTCAAAAAGCTTGGCTACCGGCGACAATGGAACCCCTAAGAAGCTATTAAACTCAATGAACAAGCTCCACGTCAACAGACACAAGCCCTACTAACATGTAATAAACGCGTTATTGTCAAAACGAGCGTTTTCATTAAATATTGCAATTAAGATTACCTGTTTGTGTTGTTCTATACAAGTTAGTGTCACATTCGTAACATTTCTATTGTAGCGTTTTTCTACTACCGAACACAGCAAATATAAGACTGGCGATGGCGATGGCGATCAAGACGCAAAGGACCCGTCTAAAGCCGCAAAGAAAAAATATAGGTATCTATTACTAAAATATGGTGTCTACTTTTATGCTGCGTATTCAGTCATCGATTGACAGACCATTATATAGATGATTTCGTATGGCATTAATAAAATGAGATTCCTCAGAATTATGAGCGTGTCATTTGGATGACGATGTTTCTCGAAGGCTCGCTCGCATTCCGCGTCGTTCATCGCCCCTACCAAAACGGCCGTGGGCTCCGAGGACCATGTATCGTTAGGCCTTGCCCGTTCATTCGCTACTAATGACATAATTGAAAAAGCAATTAATAGTCTAAATGTAACTAACACATTCCATTCAGTATCGCATATACACATACAATTATTGTCTATTGAACGACAAATGGATGAAATAATGATACACCTCAATAACTATAGCACTTTATTAATTCAAAAAGTAAACACTACCAAATATATAACAACTCTCTAATTCAAAATAAATCCACAGCGGACCTTGTGGTATATAATATATGTATTTTCCTAATATTATTTATTATCCCATTACATACAGTCAAACGAGCATAATGTAAAGGCAATATGTTCACACCCGCAAATTAACATACAAAGTTCAAATGAAAATATCGCAAAGTGTGATCAAAAGAACCTAACAAAATATGCATATAGTACATAAATGCATTAAAAGTTGATCAATATTACGAAAAAAGGTTACACAAAATATGGTTTAACATATCACTATGTTATTGGTAAAGTAATCCCAACTCAATTCACCCAGTGAAGATACCCTCATGGATGATAAGATTCTTGTCCAATCAACATCAAGTAATAAATTATTTTTAATTTAATAACTAAAAGCCACTCAAAAGTGACCAGATGCAACAATGCAAATGGAATGGAAAAGACATGACTTATTCTTCATTGAAACATATATACAAGTGAATAAAACTTTGACAATTTTACAATAATTCAGCTTTGTACTTAGTTAATCTCGAATACATAAAATGAATATCTCCAAAATGGCTTTATTTAAAAAGTATAACATGTGCATATTTCCTAATTAGATCTAATATAGATAAAAGGGTTTTTTTAATTATACGTTTCTAACAGAGACACGTGAAAGACAAAAATAAAAGTAAATTTAATAAGATTCACAAAAAGTATTTTTTCTATTGTAGGGCAAGAAAGTTACAAGTAGTGTAATATTTAGAGTACTGAACAAATTTTTAGTCATTACTTGTGTGGTTTAAGAAGAGGCTTTACTATCTACAAATATAACAAGTATGGTCAGACAATGTCCTATAGTAGTAGTAGTACTTATCTTACGTCCTATTATTATAATTACTTGAAATGAATTTTAAGATTATTGATTTGTACACTGATCTTAATAAACCGATGGAATATTTAAGACAAAAGGATACTTTTACAATTTTCAAGAAGTATCTTACCTGCGTTGCGCCACCTCACACGCGTTTATTTCGCTACATATAACATTTAGAAATGGGAACGTACACAAATCAATACACGTAAATAAAAACCGTGCCTATTTTAACAAAAAAGTAGTACACATAAATTTCATAACATTCGTATCGGATCTTTGGTTTGAAGTAGAGACAAAACGAATGAGAGATTTATTTAAAAGAGACGAACGAGCTCATTTCGTGGAGAGGAAGATGAAGAGGCGGAAGTTGATGGCCTTGTTGGAGAGCAGGCGGTTGGTGTCGGCGGGGTCGGCCAGCGGCAGGGCGCGCGGCGGCGCGGCGTCCTCGTCGCCGAACGCGTGCGCGCACACGGTGCTGCGCAGGCGCGCCTCGCCGAACGGGCCGCGCACCCAGATCCACTGCACCGCCAGCGGACACGCCGTCTTGCTCTTCAGGATCAACTGCAATCCAACGCGTGCCACACCTCCATTACCCGTCTCGCTCCCTATCTCGCCCTCGCGACGGCAACCTGACGGCTCTAGCGCCCCCGATATCAAATAGAAATCGACCCACTCACCTGATAGGTAATCTCCCGCTGCGAGCTCTGAGTGGGATCGCGCTGGTTCTTATTGACGAAGGCCTTCACGACCCATTGGTGGCCGACGGCTGAGAAACGCGACGTCTCATAGAACAGCTTGTGCACGAACTCCTCCGTGCGGTACGGTTTCAGTTGCAAATCTGTCCAAACCATCACACACGAGAATAATGAAAATTTTATTTCGTTACTGTAATTCTTTGAGTCGGCTCAAAGAACTTGTGACCTTACAAACCACCTCACATAGGGGGAGACCAGTTAATGTTGGAACGACCGATCGCCAAAAAAAACATAATAATAAAAATTAATAAACTGTCCAATTTATCGTTTAGTAGCGCAACGTATTCGCCCTTTACTCCACATGGAATACATGAAAAACATCACGGTGCGATAAGGACATATTTGGGACGGCTAATTGAATGTAGACCGATCTTTTGCCCAAAATATAAGTCGACAAAGTGGAAGCTTGATTGTGTGAGTTTCAATCGAGGAATTGGCAAGCCTTTACGCTAAATATTGTAAATGCTGCTTGAGTAGTGCTACCGAGCTTACCATTAAAGGTGTTCTTCTCGCAAGACAACAAGTCCAATATCTGGGAATAGAGCACGTAGGTCTCGGCGGCGCGGCGCTCGCGCTCCAGCAATACGTCCACGACCTCGGCGGCGGACTTGTGCGGGTACGTGCACACAGCTTCATGCGCGCCCGCCTCGTGCGCCGGCCCGCGCCACGGGCACCCGATGCAAGCGTAACGGCACCCCGTCACCCTAGCCAAAGGAAAATAACTCCAAACATTGTAACAATTTACACCTGTGAAACCAAGATACAAATATTGTCGCAAACCGAAACTTAGCGAAATCAACTTACAATCGATACGAGGCGCTGGACGATCTTTTGTGCCATATGTTTCAGACCATAATACCATATTATACATACGTTAATGGGACTTGTCAATACGTGATGAGACCTGGCATTGGTAGCTCTGTTCAATCTTCGCAATTGTTTGGAATGACCTGTCTTTTGAATTTGTTTAATATTATAAAATTTCATAGTATAGAACTGAACAGAGAAAACCTAGAACATAGAGAAGAATCTCAACTATATAATAAAAAAGTTAATGAACAAGACACTAGGATTGGACAGAGAGTAGCCAATCCGGGATTCAAAATTCCGGTGTTTTTAAATATGTAGATAGTAATTATGCATATTTGATTGTGACCCATGACTGACCCATGCAAGTTTTTATAATTGCCTTTTAATAGTCAACCAGATTAACTCGTATCAGAACCTTGATTAAATAATATTATGATCTTTAAATTTAATATCAATAATCACTAAAAAGTGGATCACTAAAGATTGGATCAACAAACCATCTATCAATTTTATGTACATAATAGAATTTTTATGATGCATTAGTGTTCAATGTTAAACCTATTGTGCATGCATGAATGCATGCCTAAAGTTATGACAATATGGGAGTTAAAACATCAGCTGTCTATAAGTAAATGTTTGGTTCGCATCACACCAGGTATTATGAAGTAGTTATGTGTAATGTTAGTGAGTTCGAGCAACAGGCTTGCAATGCGAGATACTCAACTGTCACTCCATGATGAGCTACTAACTTTCCAACAAACTCCTTAAAACTAAATCATAAAAAAAATATTCAACAATTTTCAAATAAAACTAGAACAACCTAGAAATAGCATGAACTAAAAAGTAAAATATTTAAACTAAACTTAATAAACTAAAGAGAAGAAAATATATAAAAATGAAGTGTAATCTTCAGGAGGTTGCTGAAATACCAAATGTTTCAGCATCAAGAACCACATTAGCAATGCCATGTTATCTGAACACACCTGCGAAACCTACGGCGCTTGGCCGGCACCTCGGATAATTCAGATACGAGGTATGTTCTTCTTAAAGTAGATAGCAGTAGGAAATACACACTGGTTACAATGCGAACCAAACCATCGATCAAGCTTGTCTTGGGCGGGGAGTCTATCGGCGTTAGGGATTCTAGCGCCAGTGGCACGAACTGTCTGCAGGGAGAAATAGTCAATCAGAACTATACAAAACTATTTTATTGACAGAGTAGTCTCAAAGTGACAAGTGTCTAAAAATAGGTCAAAGTTGTTAAAAAAAAGATAATATACACATTGTTGTTCTACAATTAAGGAAGGAGCATGCTACCCAACTGTTGTGCAGAGGTCACTGTTAAACCATATTTCATTTAATCCTAATTAAGAAAAAAGTATTGGTTATACATGTTAATCAGTATGATTCCAACTAACACACCTTAAAACTGCACTTCTTTTATATAAAAATAAATGCCTTAGGGGTACATCTTAAATAAATCTGACAAGCCCTGACAAATATCTACCACGTTTTGAACCATTATAATTCCAAAGGTTACTTGAGCAATATTATTAGTCTATTGAAAATTACACTTTATTTATAAATTTAAAACCAAAAACATACATCATATAATAAGCTTAGCGAAAATAATGCTACAAGATACATGGTGTTTTACAATAATATACTACTATTTCCTAATGACAAAATAATTACTAAAGCACTACAAGTAAAGAATAGGCCCACTATTTAGCCTCATGAGGAAACTATGTAATTTACCCATATGTCTCACTAATTATATACTTTAAAACATTATATACTTTAAAACATTATATACTTTAATACATTAAATGCATATTAAAGTACATTACTTTTCAGATAATGCCTTGTTTTACTTTATAATAATTTACTTTATCCAAAAAATATTTACCTTTCTTCACATATTGTTTCTTCATGGACCTGCAGAGAATGCCGTGGGAAAACACGAGTGCAATGTTTGCACTCAGATGGTAGCTCAGAAACTGTCTTCTCAACTGCAAGATTTCTCGAGGCTACAGTCTTGGAAATTTCCACACGGCAATTGGGACAAGTGGCAGTCTCATCACGAAGCCGAGCATCAGCCAACAGGTGGGAGAAGCATGGAGCACACATTAGATGTCCATTACTACACTGTAAATCAAGGTAATATGTAACATTAGTTACCTATATGTTATAACCTCATTAAAGTAATTAGAGGTCTAATTTTATTCTGCACAAGAAAAATAAATATTTATCTATGAATCCTTTAAAAAACAGATGATATGTATAAGTTTGTAAAAAAAACATAAATTTTAACAAAACCAGTTAATAAATCAATTAATAACAATGTGTATCAAAGTTGGTTCTGAATTTTATTTTATTCAACTATGTGTATGTATGTGTGACTGTTTATGTATTTTGTGTGTACTTGTGTTATGCTCTACATCATGTGTAAGTTAGTGCCTATGTGCACAAAAAAGATTATTAAATAATATATTACATGTAAAACCAAATCTCAAATATCCTCATTTAATGTGTTTAACTTGTGTGCAGTCAATGTAACTTAAAAAAGTATCATATAAGGCACTACATTTCATCAATATAAAATGATAATAATTCCTAAAATAATTTTGAAATAATTAACTATTTTTGTCTTCTGATAATTGTTCCAATTCAAAGGGTCTTGGTGCTGTGATTTACATAACCAGATAGAGCAAATTTTAATTTAATAAAACTTTAAATTTTAAAGGAAGGGATTTTCTTAATAAAGAACGAACTAACTCTTTGTACATTTCTTTATTTATTGAAATGATTTCTACATTGAACAGTACAAACTATTTTTAAGCTATATGATCATACAGACTATATAACATTATCTTACATTATATCACAGATTTAACAGTATGACAATTTACTACATCGAATTACATAGTATTAAATACATGAAATCGGGTCACGTTGTCATACACATCACAAATGTACTAACTACGACGACATGAATAATAGCCGCAACCAAGAGCAGAGTCAGCAGAGTACGAGAAAACTGACTTACTCGGAAACTTTAACATAACAAAGGAGAAATACAATTTCTTTGCGACTCTTTTAATGTACAGAACAATGATAACGAAATACTGACCGAAATCGGTGTATAAACCACAAAGGAGCTTCGCGTAGGCACGACGCGTTTTGCAACCTCGGCTGCGTTCACCTCTTACGTAAACAAAAAAATTGTAAAACAACTGTAGGCCATGGCCCACAGCTGTTTTAGAATACCTGATACACGGCCGCCTGTGGCAGGTCCAAGCAAACTGCGCAGCAGAGAATGCCTACAAGCCTGTGCTCGAGCTTCTCTGTCTGTGAACTATCTGCAGCACTATCAATTTTGCGTTTTTTGGGCGAGGGCTCATCGCCATCTTTAACTTCAAGGGCAAAAAGATTCTCCACGCTAGACGAAGCCATAGGTTCGACTTCAGGCGCCTCGGCCATCGTCGGGTATAAAAATTATAATTACCGAGTATAATCAATAAATATGTATCAAAACACACTGTTGTCAAACCCTTAACACAACTGCGTCAAATCAACAAAAAAATGCAACTAGCGAACGAATACTTATTGTGTACGTCGTCTAGGCCCCAGTACGCATTGCGCTCTACTAGTGCATAGACTGTTGATATAATATCGATATATCGATATTATTATTTAGTGATATCGATATTAAATCATCATCATCATCAGCCTATCTTAGTCCACTGCTGGACATAGGCCTTCCCTAAAAGGGGGTTTATTCCCGTAATCTCCACGCTGCGCATGCGGGTTGGAGATCACAGGACACGGCTTTTAATGAATATTAAAATTAATAATATATTGTTAGAAGAAGAATAATTTATTTGATTGACAGTAGAAGGAATTTAAAATAGGTGACGTCTGTCGTCTATAAAATGGCTTGCGAGCTCAGTTTTGGGACTTTTTTGGGATACTTCTCGTTGAATTCACTTGGTAAAAGGGGAACCTCTGCTTGTGTGAATAGTCAAACTGTCTTCTCTGCCTATTAATCTTTGTTTGTAACAGATTGTTAAAGTGATTTTGTTTTACGATTAGAAAGCTCGATACTTTGTCAGTTAATCTAAAATCCTGTATCAATTAATAAATAAGTTCCGTGTTATTTGTTTTTATTTTGTATTATTCACTTATATATCGATAGTTTGATATTGAAACGTAAATATCGGTAGACGACATTATTTTATAGATTTTTATTTTAATTTTTTTTCGTAAGTTATTTAAGCTAGAAAATCACCGTAAGCTTAACCTACCGTACTTCGTTACTTACTATATTATGTTTTTTCTCTATTCCTAGTTTTCTTCTTTACTTATTATTTTAAAACGAAATGTAATTTTGTAATATATCTCTGTGGTATAATAATTACTATCTAATAAATGATAGGAAGTACCTACTTTACTTAAAATTTGTTGTCACTGTCAGCGTTATCGGCTTCCATCCTTATGTCAATTTAGTCTGTGTTTAGCATTGAGCGAAGTACAAAAAGAGGTTATGAAAAAATACTGTTTTATTGTAATGTTGCGTTAAAGCAAGTTTTTATTCATATTAATTTATTTAATACCTAGTTACATAGAAATAGTTTAGTGCCAAAGTATGTCTTCTTCGACCGATTATTTCATTATGTAATTTATAAAAGCTCATACAAGGAGTGTTTCCTGCAACAGCGGGAAAAATTATAAAAGCGGGGGAAATAAATTCATCTAGCAACCCAGTTAAAAAACAAATACCATCAAAAATATGACCAACTAAATTACTAATCACAAAAAAGACAAATATTATGACAGGCACCATTAATAATGCAGAAGAAAACATCATAAAAACAATAATTCAAAACATTAATAAATGTACTGGACTCTATACTGTTTAATCATTTTTGAGCTGACTTAGGATTATTATTTTTTTAACTAAGTCGATATATCGAACACCGATATTTTAAAAAATATTTACAGGCCTACTAGTGCGCGCTAGTAATCCAAATGAGTATTAGAACGAAAGTTTCGAATTTTGAATTCAATACCATATATTAATAATCACAATACATAAGACAAAAGAAATAGACTGTCAATCTAAATATTATTTAACTTCTCGTTCCCTTGCAAAAGCCGTGATTTTTTTTTCCGCTAACATAACCAAGAATCAATTACGACTTATTAAAATATTTTACGAACATGAATATTGTATGAACTTGGACGAAATCAAGGTCATGTTCAATGAACATGTCGTGCCGGGACCGATATCTGTCGACGGCATCCCCCTCGAGGTTGTGCAGGATTACGTCTACCTTGG
>DWDT01001475.1:0-15808 GCA_018245595.1 Microceris scylla | reverse complement strand
ACCCGGCGCGCGTTGCTACGCCAACATACAAATACATATATATACCAATTTTCATAATAATCGGTACAGTAGTTTTTCAGTTATATAATATTGCAATGCATGCAGTCACTCGAGCATAACTATATAAAATATACTGCAACATATCACTTGCTATGATATTTATGTTATAGTTCCGTCTGTGACGACCTTAACAGTCGAGATAAACGTTGAGTTTAGTGGAGAAAGTAATTTTAATGGTATCAAGCAAAAAGATCTAATATGATCATCACGTCACTCAAGCATTGCTACTAATTTATTCTTGAATGATTCTTACTTACGCACTGTGCGGGAGAAACCAACGGGTAAAAACGTTTCTTCTGATGTAATGCGAGGTACTTTTCACTTTATGTGCTAAGCTCTAATGAAACTCATTGATACATTGAATTATATATGTATATTGATTTATTAATGCGTGTGCTTTCGTTATTTGTTCCATATGTTTTATATTTATATAATTCGTTTCATATATTTATTATAATTGTTTATAAATGTATTATTATACATTTCTTATCTGTAAACAATACTAGTCACACATTCTTAGTATGCTGTTTAGTATGTTTTTTCAAGCGTAGTGTGTTTTTGTCAGCGCTATACGTTTGAAGTTACGTTTTAATGGTAAATATTTATCTTACTATCTCATTGTATGAATAATGACATCTTGGGACATACATATTTACTTGCAGCCATCATACAAAGTTTTTTCCTATGTTCAAATCAAACCTACAACTCCAGGCTTAGCAGATAATCACTGAGTTAAGGTGACCAGCAATCTCTGTACAAAATTGAACATAATTGGACAATCCTAGTTACTTTGACTGTATAGAAAGCAATACATTATATTGTGTATTGAATAATAATATGCAAGTGTATTGAATATACCGAAACCATATTTTGCATTTGACTACGCTCGTTAATCACATCCCTCTTGCGTCCTTCCCTTTGGTGTGTTCGTCTTAACAACTACATATTCGAATGTAGCAACATCGAGTGCATTTTCAAAATAATAAATGGTAACACAGTCACGTTCCGGTATCGAGATATCGACGTGGCGATTGTGGCTGAGATAATTGCGTAGTAGCACGATCCATCGGCTTTTAGTCCGTCTACTGACGTTATTAACGAACAGGGTTGCTAAGTAATAGTAATAATAATTATATTATTATTATTAGATATGTTCGTCAAATTGTAATCATTGATTTGTACAGTGTTCGAAATTTAAAATCGAACAATAATTATTATTGTTATTATAAAAAATATCAAATACTTTAATCGATGAAGTAATGGAATCGATCGAAATTTAAAATTTCGAACTTTATGTACACTAAGTCGATTATTACGTATCTATATGTTGATGTACCTCTCCAATTATTGTCAAAAATGGGAAGGTACTTACTTAATATCTCATAATTAGGGATGTGTCAGAACGCACACACTGTTCAGACAAAATTTTTTCACCGGAATATCCGGAATATATTTCGAAACGCCATCCCGGTTATCAGTCGGCCATCAGCAGCCCTATTAACGAAGACCGTTGAGATAGATAGTTCTGTTTTTTAGAAGCTACGCGCCCAAGATATGACGATGTAATTCGTTTTTGTAAACGTTCTCTGTTTAGATTGTAACGATAAATATATTTTGGTTCGATGTGACGCTGATCGCTCGTTTCGATTTTCACGAAAAGGTATCAGCGGAATGCCACAATTAAGTTTTTTTATTTCTCCTAGTAATTGAGCAAATATGCAGACGAGCTGATGGTGAGTGTCCACTTCCTCTTATTTACCAAAGAGATAGAAGAGTGGCCAATGCGCTGGTAATTTTACCCTAAGTTTATTTTTTAGAAAATCAAACATCCTGTTAAGTTTACCTTCCTGATGACTAATTAATGACGAATCTAATTCATACAAAATACATTATTTACTTCGCCTTAAACAAAATAGGTACTCAGACGTGTTAAGCAATCGCATACTCCAAATTGTATTATAAATATTAGATATACAAATAGAGTATTAGTATAAAAAATATATGTATATACTAATATATTATTGTAGTTGATTCAAAAAAGTAAAAAAATATTAAATGGTAAAAATATTTCATCTCGTCGAACATCATTAAAAAATATTTTCTGCAAAAGTAATAATAAACGACGAACAAAGAAACAAATACAAGTATTACATAAATGAAGACTTGAAATAACATTGAAATTAACTTTTAGAATATGAGGCAGGCAGTCGAAACCCGATCCACTCGGTCGCTGTCAAAAAATGACCGCGGAGTGAATGTGACCACAACTCAGTTCCCATTACTCATCTGACATTTGAACGAGATTTTTTATCTGTAGCCGGTCGGCGGCCGCTACTGATTTTATATTTACGCTACAAAATAACACTCATTCCTACAAAGATGAGTAAAATTCATGCATCATCCTAAAATGAATGCCTAAGCCCGAGAAATGTTTTAAAGTTAGAAAAAAGCTTTGTGTTTTCTAAATATCTGGTTTGTAAAAATGTTTCTGCTGCTACACCAAAATTCCAAAATGTCATAATGTTAATTATAAGAGTTATATATTAATAACTATATACCTTTAATAAGAGTACCTGTGTAATTATTGCAACAAAAAATTAGACAGTTTTTAAACGACCTAGACCACATTAGGTGTTATCTAGCACAATAGTAATTTTTCCACTGCAAACAGAAGATGAAAAAGTATCATATGAGTGCTTGAAACACCCAACTTGCAGAACACTAAAATATAATACCACGTGTATACATAGATATGCACAGACACAATAATTGTCCTCCATTATAGTCATTTGTATACTGCCGTCTAGGAAAATGTTATTCTTATTTCATTTCCTTTAGATAAGTAAATTTTGCGAAACATTTAAGATTTAATCGGGTAACAACAACACGGTGGCATCAAAACGATAATGGCCCTGCATCCGCCATTTGCATTTCGCTTTGGGCGGGAAAAGAAAATGGCCGCGTTTCCCTCCGTTTTTTACACAGTACGTTGAGAAAGTAAATCATTAGAAAACATAAACCGGCACTTTCGTAGTTCCTCCGCCTTGTGTGGTATCATCTAGAACATAATATAACAATAATTATAGCAATTAAGAGGCTGCTACATTGCATTGGTAACATTTTCACAGCTAAACGATTTATCATTACTATTTATAACCGGGCATTTATATTTCTCTTATAAATGTCTCTTAATATATAATACTAGATTCCACATAAGGATCCACTTGTTCTACCAACGAATAATCATTCATGAATGTTTAAAACGCATGTACACTAAGGGTAACAATTACATAAAACGTTAAAACAATACATAACCATAGCGTATCCCTAGAAAAAAAAGAACAAAATAAATATGGTGTTCATACCTACGACTTGCACAATGTCACATCTACATATATTTTGTACTTGGAGGCTATCACTGCATATTGTAGTCATTTATGATATCCATCCCTTAGTCAGGGTGCGTTAAACGCGTCAGCCTCTTATGTACCTAACTTACATATACTTAAAGAATAATGCTACTTAAAATTTGAGACTACGAATAGGAAATATACAAATTCACAATCGCGACAACTTAGCGTTGGTAGTCGTACGTTTTTAAACGATTATAATCTAATATTCGCCAAAATATATTTTATCAATATCTATAAATTAGGTTCCGAACAGGTAAACTTTAGTTATTTCTGATCTCCACACCTGTAATACGTAGTAAAATAGAACTATTTAAAAAACTATCCGCGAGCACAACAATAGTGCATTGTTTATTTTTGACGTTACAAAATCATTGGTATTCATACATTCACTCATTAAAGCCATGTTCTTGTTCTATTTGCGTCGTAATTGTAACTTAATTGATTTAAATATTTATTCTCACATCAGTTATTCAATTAAGTACCTAAATTGTGACGTATTCCGATTCATACACCGCTTTTAAACTTGTAGCGTTGCTATATTATGATATGAACGTCAATTATGTAATATCAGAGTACGTATGACAATTGCGTAATTTAGTTCTCCTGCACGATATCTGTTGTGTGACCGAAAATGTCTAGCCGTAGTCTAAAGTGACGTTTTATTAAATTCTTTTTCGTTTGGCGCAGCGAGCGTAAGTCGCGAGCGGCACGCGACATCGCGGCCGAGGTGCACGCCACTCCCGAAATTTCGATATATGAGTATAATCGCTTCACAAAACTGCCTTTTTACAGCACCAACAATAAAAGAACTCGAAACTTTAACACCTACAACTATAAGGTCCAAGAGCAAACTTTCATACAATCACAGCACTACGAACGAGTACTGTACCGCAATGTTAGAAAATTATAATAGATTTTTAAGTCAATACTATTTACGTAACAAAAGACTAATTCCGTTTACTCTTTCCAGATACGACTGCTCCCTACGTACTCTACAAAGATGGCGTTGAGCGTGCACCGCCTGGAACACAATGGGGTGGTGCAGTCTTGGATGGAGGATACCAAACCATGCAGCATCAGAGCCCCGGGGGACCCTCACCGCAGCCCGAACCACAGCTCGCCTCTCCTGCACCGTCACCGTATCCTCCGGCTCCTCCGCCTCCCGATCCCTCGGCGGAGGAAGCCGCTCAGCAATTAGCTCAACAACAGGCTCAACAACAAGCTCAACAGCAAGCTCAGCAACAGCAACAAACCTCCCCTGAACACATGCAAGTAGAACAGCAACTACAAAACCAACAACAGCCGCAACCTTCATCACAAGATCATCTTGATCGAACACCTTGTTTTGTACCGCAGCCCGACTTACAGCAACAATATGCTACACCATATTTCAAAGAAACCAGGCCTACCAGCCATATGCTCGGGACTGGAGGCTTTCCTCTACATTACTTAAAACAAAATGGCGGAGTACTTTCATTAGAAGGCCCGCTAGACCAATACGCGGCGCCCGACCTCCGCCATTTGCCAGACATCGTGCAGCCCGAACCACCAAAACCTCGGAAACACAATCCTAACTCCGAGTTGCGTCTCTTCAAGT
This sequence comes from Microceris scylla, assembly GCA_018245595.1. Classification (NCBI taxonomy): domain Eukaryota; kingdom Metazoa; phylum Arthropoda; class Insecta; order Lepidoptera; family Hesperiidae; genus Microceris; species Microceris scylla. The sequence goes on along the minus strand of DWDT01001475.1, from coordinate 10,738 downwards.
GTCTTACTTGTGGTAAAGACTTCAAGCAGAAGTCCACTCTGCTCCAGCATGAGCGAATCCATACAGATTCCCGACCGTACGGGTGCCCCGAGTGCGGCAAGCGGTTTCGTCAGCAGTCGCACCTCACGCAGCACCTCCGCATCCACGCGAACGAGAAACCCTACGCGTGCGTCTACTGTCCTCGCTCGTTCCGGCAGCGCGCGATCCTGAACCAGCACCTGCGAATCCATTCTGGTGAGAAGCCATATACGTGCGGCGAGTGCGGCAAACATTTCCGCCAGAAGGCCATCCTGAACCAGCACGTCCGCACACACCAAGGCGAGCGCTATTCACACATATATGCCCTTCCCAGTTCCCCGTGCGCGTCGCCTGCACTGACACGACTGCCTCGCGTCATTGCCGGCGCCGCTTGCGATTCCCGCCACCCCCCACTCGTTCGATTCGGTCTCGCATCCATTGGCCTTCCTATCAAACAAATTCTCGGTCCCCTCGTCGCCCGCTTAGCAGAGGGCGTTCGCGAGACGCGGAACCGATCGCCGGACGCTCCTGTAACCGTCCTAAGTTCGATTAACCCACTCGTCGATTATCCTGAGCCGGTCAATCCGGATAAGTGACTCACCAAACTGTTCGCTTTTTGCAGACGTATCTCCACACCTCATCTTCAAGAACGGGACTACTCCAACCTTGTGGCCCCAAGATGTGCCGTTTCCACCGGACGAAAACAAGGAGGAAGTTCAATCAACGTTCGGGGACGCGGACGGGCAGAATGGTGAACAACGTGGCTCGTGCTTCTCTCCCGGCGATACTGCGCAGTATCCAGCATATTTTAAAGACACAAAGGGTCTCAATCATGCCGTCTTTGGCTCTGGGCTCTCGCTTCAATATCTCAAGGGTGGAAAACTGCCAGACGTACTTGGCGGGCGCGCAATGCCTTTATACGTTCGTTGCCCGATTTGCCAAAAAGAGTTTAAACAAAAGTCAACCCTGCTCCAGCACGGTTGCATCCACATTGAGTCCAGGCCGTATCCATGCCCGGAGTGTGGAAAGCGTTTTCGCCAGCAGTCGCATCTTACACAACATCTGCGCATTCACACAAATGAGAAGCCATATGGCTGCGTGTACTGCCCTCGATTTTTCCGTCAGCGGACAATTCTTAATCAACATCTCCGCATCCATACTGGCGAAAAGCCATACAAATGCACCCAGTGCGGAAAAGATTTTAGACAGAAGGCGATCTTGGATCAGCATACGAGGACCCATCAGGGTGATCGTCCATTCTGCTGCCCGATGCCGAATTGCCGGCGACGATTCGCCACGGAGCCGGAGGTGAAGAAGCACATCGACAACCACATGAACCCGCACGCAGCCAAGGCGCGACGAGCGGATGCGAAAACCCCACGACCACTGCCTCCTGCGACTGCAGTAGTAAAGCCCGAGCTGTACTTTCCGCAATGCTACGCGCCACCATTTCAACAGTTCCCGACGGCCGGCGGCGCGGAGTTCAAGCCCGCCGTCGGGCCCGGCGCGCCAGTGGCCTGCCTGCCGGCTCAGTGACCCGCGCCCCCGCCGCGGTGGCACCCGGCATCCTCTCATCCGCCTCCGCACCACGACTTGTACGTCGATCGTCTCTACAACTGAGCGCTGCAAATTGCTGTTTACACATAAACGCTCCAACGTATCAAACAGCACTCAGGAACGATCGATGGTCCGGCCGCGGCGATATACCAGTATACGACTCGCTCGTGCGAGCTTACAATAACAAGTAAGATCAACATAATTAAATATGATATGATAGATCAGATCGCTGTAAAACACGCTTCGATCTGTAAATAACGATATTGTTTATATACTCTATCGAAAGTCTGTCGCGAGTGTAAGTTACAAAGGCTCATCATGAATAGTGTTACCGTTCTAAAAGCGAGTACAGATAGCATTTTTGCCCCGTAATATTAAGTTACCACGTAAGAGTTAGTTTCTCAGTGATTCTTATCGATACGGTCAAAACGTTCGTTATATCTAACCAGATCGAACCAGAGATTAGAATTTAAAACTCTTCGTTGAAATCTAAAAGTAAGAATTGCTCTTATAACACATAACAGTATTTCGCGATGAATGTTTCCGGTACGATGTGCCTATTTGTAATAAATATACATATTTTGTAGACATATTAAGTTAATATTATTTACGTGTGTTAAGATAATATCTGGCAAGTATAGAATGCGATGGAGGAAATGCTCAAATCTTTGTACTAAACAATATACATTCGGCGAAGCGAATAAACATTAAATTATATTCGTTTTGGAGAGATGTAGAGTCGTTGATGGATTCAGTTAAACGAGAAAGCAAGCCAAAAACGTAGGTTACCTTTTGCCATCAAAACATAAATATTTGTTTGTTATTACTTACAAAACGTTCTGTTTTACATTTAATTAATGCATTTACTCTTAATGAACTGGATGAGATTATTGTTATACATACATATCTCTGTAACACAGTTGTAGGTGCCAAATGTAATGAGTTTTTGAATTTGTTCTGTCAGCTTATATTTAAATAGGCCTAGTTTAGGTTGTTACCAGTTTTTTCAACGATATGACAATTTGAGATGCATTTATTGAGGAATGGGTCAGACTGAGAAAGGACTGTGATAGCTAGATAGGTTAGGCGTCTTCGCTCACTTAGCGTTAAAAATTCGTGTATTGTGACGAAATGGTTGAGTATCCCTTTTGGAGTCGAGTGAATGTTTTGAAATTGTCTCGTCATTTATTTAGAGTTTCGTTGTTTCTTTTTTGTAAATTTAAGGTCGACTCGACATTGCCAAACTTGCTTAAAATTACGTTTTTATGTTCCTAATGTAAACGAAATTACGCATTTACTAGTGCGCCGGGCCTGGGCGGCTGGCCTCCGCTGGACTGATTCGGTGACGTATTCGAAGAGTGAGATTAGCGAATTATACCATTTAGGTGACGTGTGATGTCGCGAAGTGACTTTTGGCGTAGATTGTTTCGGAGATGGATATGCCAGAGTAATCTTTTTACTTAATTTTAGCTTAGACTATCGATTCGAATTACCAAGCAATTCGATCATTCATCGCGAAATAAACTTAGTATTTAGGAAAATAAAGATATTATATTATGATTCATTGCGCCGTTGGGGTGTCCCGACGATGGCGAGGCGTCCTCGGTCAGTTCGCGTCCACAATAGATACAGGTAGCAATAGAACTACACAGAATTATTTGATTTACACACAAAAATACAGTATAATTTTGAGCAGAGATATATGTGATATATCCACTTTGTTATGGTGTTGTTTCGCTCCTTCGTCGAGTCTCATTGACTATAAACGGTAGCACTGTCGGGACACGCCAACTGGCTTTTTACCGTTTTATCATCTCTGTTTGTATCTATAGACAACTTATATAGCTTATTTTATGATATTATTGTGATGGTTTCGTTTTCCTACCGCGTAAGAACTGTTACATATTAACTAGTAGTAATAGCGTGCATTTGTGGAAGTCACATATTACTTGAATACCATTTTATTTGTCGCGCCTCGGGGCGAGTACGCAATATTATTTTAAGTGAGTTCTATATGTTAAGTTTATGAAAAAATTTACACTCATTGGGCAGTTATGAAAATTGTAAGCTCTTCAGTTTTGAGGCTCAATTTAAAATTGTATATGTTTTTATAGAAATTACGTTTACAGAGAATAAAATAGAATTGTTTATTTATGTATAGATACCTATCCAACTTTATACCCATTTGATTGACAGGTCTGTTATTAATATTTCTAAACCAACAACTTTATAATATTGGACTCAAAACTGATTAGCAAACTGTTGACTTTTATGTTTCTGATTGATTTTCCTATCAAACTTTCGGAGGTTTACAAGCGAAAACACCGTTATCGGAAAAATTTTGGGAAGTTATCTGCCGTGACTAAAGAGTTTCCACAGCATTCACGATGTGATCCTCCTCGGGCGCCGCGCGCCGCCCCGGCACACACTTACAATAGACTAGAGTTATGTTTCTATATCGCTTCAAATTCTACTATCTGACACACAAATAGATAAAATACTAGACATAATGATATTATGTATTTCACAGAACTGTTAAACATAAAAGTTTTAAATATATAAAGTTACATTATTAAGGGCCTTTTGCCTCCTATACGCTTTTTCTGCAATATTGTCAATTTCCGTCTAGCATTTTACAGGCTTTATTCCCACAGATAATAAAATTTGAAGCTCAAATATTTTTATCATACAAACCACAATACAGCAGCCTTATACAATAATAGTTAATAAGTATTTTTATACAGTTTACGAGAAATATTACGTTGTTATCCTGCCGGGGGCGGCGCGACGAGCCATTCTAAGTTTGAATACAAACACACAATACAGTGCCATAGCCAATAAATAACCTCAGATTTATAAAACTTATTAGATTTTTATACCGATACAAATGGATTTAATTTTTAAATATAACAAAGGTGATTAAGTATACAGAGATTAAAGATGATATTTTATACATTTATTACAAACAATATTATTAAAAGTAAATGTGAAATAGACTTAAATTTTAGTGTCGTATTGCAACGTGCTTAGTACCTATCAAGTATCGTGAGGAAACGGATTTTTTTTCTCTTTTGTGAAATGCTCGAGACTCGAATCGTGGAAAAGTGACGGATATGAGTTAGTTTTTCACGGATCGTTCGCCAGTAAAGTGAGATGCTTTGATTTTATTTTCTCAACTCATCGGTTTAGCAGCGTTAATTTTTCCGCGTGGTTATTGTAAATACATATCACAGATAATCGGGCAGTGTTGCAAATGTTCAAAATGTGCAATTTTATTCTGGTGTCCGTGCATCTATGCAACACGCGTGTTTACCGTATTGTCTCACTACGTAGGAGCGACCGGGTATCGACGTCCTACAATATTCCCATGACGTAATCAAGGCAGTACTCGTAAATCAAAATGACCAACATTAACACCAGTGACAAATCTCTTTTCATCTGTCACTGTCATTCGAATGTCACTTGACGTGTATTGTCATTTCGTTTGGTACTCGTTGCTCTTGCGCCGTGATACAAGAATTCCGAAACTCGGAAGCCGAGTTCAAAGTGTAAGTGTACAACTTAATGTCAGTTACAACCAGAACATATGTTTAACTAAGAAGTATAATTTTGTCGCCGGCTGTTCTGTTTACAATGCTCAGTGTTTCGTTAAGTTTTGCTCAATTACTCGTGTATGTATTTAACCTACTTTTAACGTTAAATATTAGTTTTTTACGTTATATTGTATCTTAAATTGAATTTTGTGTAAAATACCTTTATAGAGAGCACGGTTTTGCTTTTCTCATAATACTACTCGTTAAGTTAACTCGCTTGATTATTCTTGTCAGTGGCTTTTTAATCTGTGGAGAAGTTTGGGTTTTCGTTATCTGTATGTAACAATTGTAGTATCTTGTTACTTGTCGAACACAGACCGATAAAATGAGAAACATTAAGGCGCTAAATGTTCGGATTGGAAACGTAATTAACAAAAACTAGTACGATCATTATATTGTAGTATTTATTTACCATTTGTACAATAACTTGGAATCGATTGCCACATTTGAAAGATATTTTGAATGAGCGCAATATATCAACTTGGCATTTGAAAAGCGAAGCGGATCTGAGTTCAGTGAGCCTTATGCGTATTTAATTATAATCGAGCCGTCCAATTCGTTTGAATAGCCCTCCCCCTTCCCTGCCCCGGACTCCCAGCAATTACCCCACAGTTTTTCTTTGCTGGAAACAAATTCCACTTACGTTTAGTTAGGTTCGTTCCATGTTCCTAGCTTCCAATACACAATGTCTGTTTGTAATGGCCAATATACTGAACGACAGCGTAACCCATAAGATATAGTTTTTATTGTATTTTATTAGCTTCTCTTTTCAACGCAACTTCGTGAACATGGAATGTGATTCCGTGAAACCTTAGGTTTCCATCTCGAGATTTGAATAAAGCAAGCTATAACTGAAACTCATCGTAACATTATCGAGTGCTACATTTTATTATTAATGTGCTTATTTTTTATGTTAACGATATTAAAGGAGAGAATAAGATTGCATTGTGAAGATGTACTTTGCATAAATGCTTAATATAATGATGGGACGTCAATTGTATGTAATACAATGTTCATGTAGAATGAACCATTGCTAAGCTTGGTAAACTAGTTTAGTTAAGGTAGCAGATATAGTAACAAGTGACAGCGTGTACGTTCAAACTGATCTTGATGATTGAGCAGCTGTTACTGCCACATTGACGCGATGCGATTAAATGCTAATGAATTACTGCGCTTCCGAATAATACATGGAGTATTTAAACAAAATATAACTCAGATAGCACATGTAACGAAAATTTTATTTAAAAGGAATTAGTACTCCATTTATTAACATACATCTCTGTTTTCCATTCCGAATTAGTTACGTGGATTGCGCAGTGCAAAGTCAGGTACAGCTTTCAAAAGGTTGCTCAAATTAAACACCAATATGGTAAAGCTGTTCGAATAATTTGGGGTCGGCGCATCAAAATACACAATTGGAAAACGCTGATTCTATATATTTTATTATTATGAAAAATATTCTTTAAAATTAAAGAAAAAATCTAGAGGGTGTTTTTTGAAGGTTTAACGGTGAACTGCGTTCGGTGACTTTCGTACACGAATTTAGAATACCTACCTACACCTTAAAACACAGTAATGCGCTGAATGTTATTCTATACGATTTTGAGTAGACGAAAAGATATTCATGTTAAATTGCACATTTCCGTTATTCTTCAATATTTAATTTCATGTCGCTGACAATGCAAAGTACCAGTTGGCTCCGTTCGTTGGGATCGGTTAGAATTACTTAATTTTCGATTAATAAAATGCATTTATTTGTGATCTCATGGCAATCGAAAAGTTAATTATACTGATAAGATAATTGGCGGACTTAAATTACTTTATACCTACATATTATTATGCGTTTATACGTGACTGTTTTTATTTTTCGCTACTTGTATAAAATTAGATTTGAAGGTTATAATCGTTTAGAAATAGGGCTGCTATAATGTTTAGGTATACGATCATTTTTTGTCGGGTTTCGAATAATAATTGTATCTATAATATAATATTCTCATTCTTCACTTCTAAATATTGTAAATTGCACTTAAAATTATGGTATTCGTGGCAGCCCTATTAGGCGTCGGTCGATTACCTGATTGGTTTTGAAGTCTGAATTTTTTTCACGTTCAGAACGAAAGATGCAGTGCGATAACAATAATAATTTGCTTGTGATTTTTTTTTACAAAATCTACGTCACATTTCAATTCCGTATCCGACAACTGTTATTCAAAATCGAAGACATTTTTTTTGGTTCGCAATTATATATTTTCGTATTGTATAAAATACAGCATTTTTTTCAGTTTTTCTTGATATATTTATCGCACTGTCACCTTACAAAAAAATTATATAAATTATTATCTATAGATATTTCGGTAGTGTTAATTTTAAAATTACAAAAAAAACTCACCTCATCATCCACGATCTTTTTTCTTTAAAGGAGATCAAAAAACGAATCATACTAAATAAAAACTTGCAATCATACACATATTTCAGAACCTTGTACTGTATTTCGAGTAACCATTTATTATTCTCGCGTGTAGTTATAAACTTTAGTGTATGTAAACGTTTAGTTATTATAGACCGTTGGCTACGAATTATTGAACGTCTTCCATTAGCGCCGTGGTCTCGCGCTAACAGCGGCGTTATAACTTGTAACATCAGTTTTAGGTTATTATTATTATTATTATTGATATATCGAGTTATTTGAATTGTATAGTTTACGCGTTTATTTTGAGAACGAGTTATTGTATACCTACCTGCAGGAGCTGCAGTCGAAGTGCAATACGCTTGATTGTGGCGTCTTATATTTTCTTTTATATTTTTCATTTTCTGTATTATATTCTATACGATACGTTTATGTTTAGTTAGTCGTAGGTGAGATGATAATTGGTAGCCAACACGGATGGCCTATTACTGCGTTCCCTTAAACGTCCAACCTGTAACATGTCACGTGGAACGTCGGGTGAACACTGCCAAAACTCGCCAACCGCTGTCAAGTGTGTATGTATATTATTGAATAATTTAGTTTCTACCACAATAGATACTTGTTGATGCAGTTCCACGGTAAAAAATAAGAGTTGTTGAATTTTTTATAAAAGATAAACATTATTAGATTTATGATCTTGTAGTCTGGATTGAAGTTTTTTTTAACAGATTTTATTAGACTCGGACATTTCTGTGAAAGTTACGTCGCCTATTTAGCTTATTTTTGCTACAATACTTATTTGAAACGATAAATGTTTACGTATATACACACACACCGAATAGTACAATAGTTATACAAGTGATTATACAACATATACAATAGATTTTATACACAAATGCGCCGTGATATATAACAGATTTATTCTCTTTTTTATACATGAAGCGTAATAGGCGGCGTAGCGGCGTTAAGGGGTATTGGTTTCATGAAATGGGTGCTGTTATATGGTTACTTGTATATATTTATGGTAATATACAACAATAGACTGGTAATTTTAAAATGTTGTTAGGTTTCTACAGAGTTATCCGCGGGGACTGCTGGCTCGCGACCCTCAATACAACTGCAACCCTAATCGCAGTCGAAAATATCTTGAAAAACCAATAAGTTGACTTTTTGAAACTTACAGAGTCTGTTTCAAGAGATTCTTGACTTCAGATGAAAGTGTTAATTTGGATGGTATAATCCACATGGTGATTATTTTTTGTCTTCCAATAATTATTTCGTGATACAAGGTATTATAATATGTATATAATTTCATGCGACTTCATATTCATCTGCAAAACAAACGTCTTACAACGAACAAGCCCATCAATATATCCATAATAAATACATGAAAGTCTACGTACATACTCGTACATCTGCCATGCAATACAACATCGAAAAGGAAATATATTTCATTCACATATGAGCTTCTAAAATATCTATTAATTTTTAGTCTTGAGAATTTTTGAGAGGATAATTATGACTTATAGCGTCATAAACTATATTTGTTTGATGTACATATGTATGTAGAAAGCCTTAAGTGTCTTGTAGATTTGACATCGCGACGGTTTCGTTTCTGGCGTTGGTATGGCCACAGGCGACGGCGACAATCTGCCGTCAGGTTGCATTTGACACTCCATGTAATAAAGCAAGCAATACTAACACCCTACTCAATAAAAAAAAAAAAAAAACTAACACTTATAATAGACTTATAATACCTGCAACTTTTCATTGAACCAACTTGAATTACGAAAGGAGACCCGTGTCCACAAGGGGTCGATGCAAGAGTTTGTTAATAATCAATATTTGGTATGCTACATCAACATACCAGTACAAAACATTGTAAGAACGTTTGTTGAAAATGAAATGCAGAAGAAATATGAGTTGAAAATAGCGTAGGTTATTCTATATTTATAATTTGATGCGTACCAACAATAAGTACAGATACAAAGCAATAATGTTATTTACAATATGGACGATAAGGGTACACGTACGTGGCCTAAGCATCGCCGGCCAGCATTCCCCCTCCACATGTTACAATAGAGTATATTTTCTTACATACAATGACACCGAAATAGATTATATGAAATTTATTTTAGACAATCCCAGAATACAAGATCTAACTTTTTACACACAACAGTTGAACAGATTTATGTTTTGAGTTTTTCAAATACTTACGTATGATTTACCCAAAAGTAATATTGAAAAAAGCAGTCGGTTGCGACACGGTCACAGATCCAGGTGAAGAAATTAAACGTTGGCATTATACAAAATTATGATACGATTTGTAAATATATTTTCTAGTTCTTCCAAAATGATATCAGTATTAAATACAAAATTCGACTTTGGTTAGGTCAAAAAAGTGTAAGTGTGATCAGTAGGAATTTTTGCATAGACCTTCTCGGTGTAACTTTATTAAATAGTTATTTTTTAATTATTATTATGGTTATTATTATTATTATTATTATTGCATTAATGATATTTTCCTTTAGATTATATTTTATTTTGAATTGTAACGTTCTTGCCTAGATTCGCATTTACTTTAGTTACATACATATGATGCGTTTGAGTTGATACCATGGTATTTATGTATATTATTTCTATTAAGGGTTTTGTTTGTTTTTTGTCATTAATAGAAGTAAAATGTTGTAAAAAGTAAGCTCGTTGTATTTTATCAAATAAACACTTTTTAGTCCAACTGAAGCAATACAATGCGGTTTTATTTCTTAGTGTTGGCACTACCTCCCTTAGATATAAGCCGAGTATATATTATGTTATTAACAACAGTGAGACTAACAATAGGAGTTCCAGTAAAGACTAACAAATACGTTGTTAACAATGAACACTGAGTGGGTATATCTTCTACGACAATTCATTTTTCGTGTCCACGCTCGCACAGTGATAAAAATAGTATATATTTTAAAAAGAAAAATGTTGAACTGATTATAATAATTTCCAACTAGACAGAAGGTAGATTGTGAAAAATGTAGCTGCATTTATTCGTTCAAGAGCTAACCAAGTGTCAAGTTTAAAAATATAATATCATATTATATATATAAAAATGAATGTTTGTATGTATGTTATCGATTATCTCAAAAACTACTGTACCGATTATTATGAAAAT
>DWDT01001474.1:0-15810 GCA_018245595.1 Microceris scylla | reverse complement strand
TTCACCAGTTACGTTTAAGTCCCATGGAATAGGTGGTGAGCCTATTGCCATGCATCGGGCACATATCCAGACTCCGACTTCTTTTGATTGTATTATTTGGAACGGATGAAACGAAAAATATTAAAATAATTTGCACAATTTTATTTAGTTAGGTAAGCCTACGAAATTAAAACAAAACGAAATGTGGTTTTTAAAGCCCTTCAAACTTCCATAACACTTTGACTAATGTGAGGCGGAGTCGTTATACGTAATTATTTTTGGTTAAATCAATTAAATACTCGACTGTAATAAATTGTAGAAAACCAATAAACATGAGCGATAAATTATCAACAGTTTTGCAGTGACAGGGGCCACGTCGCCGTGAGGGATGCGGAGGAACTAGCCGCTCCCCCAAATGTTCTTTGATCCCCTAAATTAGAGATATTCTCACGACTGGCGTACGTTTCCATTGCACCCTATTTACTTCCGTACGCGACTAAACAAGAGAAATACAAAAATAAAAAACAAACAACATGTGAAAGAATGTAATATGTTTTTTGCTTTACTAATTTATGTAATCAAGCTGCCTAATTTGTTACAAACAAAGAAATAACAAGATAAAATCCCGCCACTTTGATATATTAAGAAATTCCTTATTTCAATATTAAAGTTCTAACATCCGTTATTTGGTTTAAGTGGTTGATTTTATTAAACAGTTATTTTATGTAGTTTATGTAGTTCATACAAATTTACTGTGAAAGACACCAAGAACTTCTTATCACTAAGTTCCTACTACATGTGGACCTGAATAAACCGAGACCTTAAAGTAAGATTGATAACCAATGTTATCCAGTCGTTCGAACCAAAGGTAGTTAGGTACTACTATCGAAATCTATTGAGAGTCTGTTATAAACTAGCATCCCTTAGCTTTTTTGTGTACAATTTTTCATTATCTCCACAATCCACGTTAAACACGTTTTTCTTTCTAAACAAAGTTAGTAAAATAGTAAATATATGTATCTTGAGATATTTTCGCACGAAACCACCAATTTCTAATTGCTTTACCGGCTCGCTATCAGCAGCGGATACGAGTGCAGGCCCCCAACAATAACGCCCTTTCAGTGCTTGTGGCCGCTCAAAGCCATTTAACTTCCAGCCAGCGAGGATCTGTCTTTGATCATTATATGTACTACATCACATGTAGATCACAAACGCTTGCGTATATAATAGATATGCCAGGTCAAGTAAGACAGGAGAATGCTTTGTTAAGGTATAATAGATTAATATTATAGGCGTCATCGCGGCTTCTGGCTTTCGTACTTCCCTTAAAGTTAGATTGCAGTTGAAAGTTTACTTCAAAAGGTTTTGAGTTTTTTCTTATGACTTTTTCTCCCGCTTTACGGCAACCGTGCAGTTTATATTCGATGCTAGTAAATTTTGTATCAATTAAGTATCACTTTGACGTTTATCAAGTTAATAATTGTGATGCATGATTTAAAAATAAATTGTATTTGGAATTTGAGCTTCGTATTCTTAAAAATTGTAAACGCCTCGCTGCTATTTAAGTATCTAATACAAATTAAAAATATATTTCTTTAGTTGTCAAGCGTTACATGAAAATTTAAGATCACGTGAGGAGTAGGGCGAAAAGGTCGTAAGTGCCGTGCAGGACGTGGGACTTACGCAGTTACTACAATAGTCATGGATGGCACAAAATCACTTTTGAATTATTTGTTTTTTTTTTTTCTCTTCTGTTATAACGTATCTATATACGTTTTTCAGGATGATTATATAATGAAGGGTATTTTTATTTATTGTATCACCTTATTGCTCAATAGTACTCTTCAGCGGCATCTGTCAGTTAAATTTAAATAACACTTAGGAGCAGAGAGACAGGTATTACTAGTACCTTCTCAATAAGCCATGGGTCAATTCTTGACGAGCGAGTATTAAATAATCGTAATACTCATTATAGGGTCGATGTCTAGAATACTTTAATGGATTGAAAATATTTCACTACCACGGTCAAGTAGGACAAATATAAGAGTGCAGAAAGTTTGTTATACAAAATTTGTAAGAATTTTGACAGAATTTGGTGAAGCGACAGATTATACTAGACAGATACTTTATATAGCGGGAGAGTGCGACATTCCCATGGGCAAATATAGAAACTTTTCAGGTTCGTACCTAAGGCCCAGGGCTAAAGTATTTAAACCAGGTTATTGCTTTTTTAAAGAACTTTAAGGAATTCTATGACAAGTAATTAAAGTAATTTTAAAAGAAATCCAAATTAATTGCCATCATTCATGTGCTCCAGCGACGCGGGCGGGTACCAGCTAGTTGCTAATAAGGGCACATTTTTAATTTTCTACCCTTAAAGTGATTAGCGAAACTATTTGAAGAGGATTAAATGTACCCCTTCGCAAGTTCGGGAAAGTTATATTCGAAATGTTCCCAAGCGTGTTTTAATCGTTGCAGGGATTAATTTATCCCATCCCGTGGGAGTCGGGGGATGCTTTTTTATTATTAATGAATCTGCCATTTATCATGTCGAAATTCACTGTTAAAAGTATCGTAATTATTTATATATACATGATAGTACTTTCCGGAGTGACCTCGCTGCAATCGGTGAGAGAGAAAGACCTCGTGTAGACTAGAAACTAATCAGGCCATTCGCTTTCCGGAAAAAGATCTGTGTTATCCGTGTTATATCCGGTACATATAGCCAAGTTATATTTTATTCTAGATCTGTGTTATATCCGGTACATATAGCCAAGTTATATTTTATTTATAAAACAAAATAAAATTGATTAAAACAGTTCATTTTTATGTGGAAATACTGTGCTCTTTATTTGTATGGTATATCAAAATACCTTCGAAAACAATCAAATACGATCTGGAGACTCCTTAAGCACTTTTTATTGTTCTCTATACGTTTAGTCGTAACCGTGAACAGTTCTTATATAAACATCTGAATATCTGAATGTTGAATACTTTAATTACATTTATTTCAATTCTGATACCATTGGTAGTACCTACGTTGGTATTACAACACGGTTAAAAAACCATCATACAATATTAAAACGCATAGGTTAAGGGCGTGTTAGCGCCCCTCCGTGACGCAAATGTATGTAAAATAAATAAATAATCACCGGCAATACCAACCACCCTCCGTCAACCCCTCAACATTCCTAAACAAGGGTGCAAGTACAACTTGTCTCACCGACATCAGCGAGTGCATCTCACGTTACTTTTAAAGTAGTATTTCTCTAAGGTGTAGGCAGAAGAATCTAGCACTCCCATTTATTACCAGATAAACAATACGTGTCCGCCAACCCGCACTTGGCCACTGTGGCAGACTATGGCTTTAACCCTCTCGATACGAGAGGAGAACCATATTCCAACAGTGGAATTATAATGAATCGATTATTATACAGTATGTTCTACCATGGAATAGAGGCTTAGTCTATTGCTTTACCCTGGCCACATATTCAGACTCCGTGATATTACTGGGAATTTCAATACCGAATATCGAACTCAGAACTTTTTGCTTAACAATCGCGTCAATATTTCGTAACCAAATTTTGTAATGTAACGTAACCACATGTCAGTAACTGAACTATTCGATCTAGATAGGTGAGTCATGACAGCTCTCTATGCTACTCTCTTTCAGCTAATCGCTGGCTATAGAACGAGGCCCTGGCGCGCAGAGGAGACATCTTTTGTCAGATTTGATTGTTTTTTCACTTGTAAATAAGTACAAAGGGAGGATTTGAAAGAAAAATGTTGCCGTTAATGCAACTTAAAGATTCGCGGCGGAAGTGTCCTCCCCGCCCCTGTTACAGTATGTTTGTGTGGCGGGCTCTTACGACATCGCTTACTTTTTACTACTTAGGGATTATGATTTTTGAAACATTACGTAAATAGATAGATAGAGAAGCTTTCTTTTTGGAACAAAATTATTCAAGCAACGTAATACCTTGCTCGTTAACTAAAAATGAATTATGGTAACATTAAGATTGCGCTGTGTTGTGTCTGTTCATTTTTAAAATTTTTATCATGTAGATATATCTGCAGTGGGTGCAACAACAATGCCCATTTCCGATCCAAGTTATTAAAATTCAATACAGATCGTAAAATATTTATGCTGCGATAAAATCTGCGCGGCGAATGACTTCGGATCACGACAGGACATATTATATTGATTAGAAATTGATGTTTGGAAATTGCCACAATGGTAACATGGTAACACTTTTCTAAAGTACATAGAATTCATAATCACAATATTACTGATTTTGTACTATGTAACAGCTTGAGCGACTTTTGAACCGATGATTTGGTAGTTGCGAAGATGAAATAATTACAAGATAAAAATTTTGATCGGTATATTTTGTAGTTAAAATATTATTTCACTTGTTTCATTTTCATTCCATTCCATTTGCAGACTTTACATACCTTAACGAATAAATTTTTTGTAAAGTTTAATTTATTTCCTTCATCTCATGATGTTTTTCTTCCATTGAGAGGCTGAATATCAAACCGCTAGGATATCACGTCTTAGGAGTATACCCATATACAATATGAGTTGTATATATCCCATCACACAACAGCAGAAAAAGCAATTCTAAAGCGATTGTGTGCCCTCCGCTACATATCCACCAAACGAATGAGTCCTGCGTGCTGCGCGGCGCTTATAACCTTTTTGCGTTACACCGCACAAATCTTTTTTCGTAACACTGAAAAAGGTTTACCTCTTCAGCAAAAAAGTTTCACTTCAACATATTGATATGATAACCATTATTTACTTATGTCAGAATAGAAATATTTGGCACTCGATGCTGTCTGCCTTGTCTAGGGGTTCTGGTGTGACGGTATAACCTTAATAATAAGCTAAATATCTGTTAGTTACGTTGATAGAATCTGGGTTCATCAGCCAGAGCGGCCATGTTGAAATATTGCCGCCATTTCGCTCAGTGCGAGGCTATTGATTTACTAAACAATCGGCGGGCTTTTAATAGTCGGCATACTCGTATCGCGCGCCGGCTATCATTCGCGTGTCGACTTCCTGCCGCTTTAGATTACAGTATGTAATTACAAAATGACGCCATTTTCAATTACAGGTGTTCGTCGTGTGTCTACATTTATTGCGTGTAAAAATCTGAAAGCAAAAAAAAAGTGTTTTCAAACAATATGTACCACTTATCTATTATATCTGAATTGTAATACGTTATTGCAAAATGGCGTCATTTTAAATTACTTATGATTTATTGATGTTTTGTTGCACGTGAAAATCTGAAACGAAAAAGCATGAATATGTAACAATACTTTTTTTGTTTATTTATTGAATGACCGAATGGGTTCGATAGTACTGTATCTAATGGTGAAATTATTTATTGTAAATTTGTATCTATTAACAAAGGAGGCATCCATTAATTACGTGAGGCGATGCTAGAGTTTCTAGACTTCCGCTCCCCTGGTGAGATTTTCTAAGATTTTGCTCACCCCCTCCCCCTCCAATCTCACACGAGATTTTTCAAAATGCATCATCATCATTATCAGCCTATTTCCATCCACCGCTGGACATAGGCCTCTCCAATAGCACGCCACTGAGCTCGATCTTCAGCTCGTCGCATCCAACTCCTACCAGCCACTTTGCGTATGTCGTCACTGTACTTAGCTGGAGCTACCACCTTCAAAATACATGTATCTCGTAAATTTGTCGGTTTATTTTAAAAAGAATAAAAATAATTTGCTTGAATAAGTAGACTAAAACTACAGTCAAAAGTAAACTATAAAATATATTTTAAACTGTAAATTATATTGTAATTATATAGTGAAAAGTAAGCTATAAATTATATTTTATTGCAATTTTACTGTTTCTAGGGGAAAAAATTACGTGATATTTACCGAGACCCTTCTGTCCCTAAAGTAAAATTTGGTGAGATTCGACTTGGCCCCCGTTGGACGCCTCACGTAATTAATGGACGCCCCTTAACTCGTTCTCATGAACTTACCTACTTAGTTTTTCTATGATCTTTTATAACATGTGGATGTTATATTTCTGCTCGGGTAAATAACAATAACTGAAAGTACAATGAGGGAAAACCCTGTTTATCGTAGATTTATATGCATGTCGTGACTTCCTATTCATAAAAAGCAATTTAAATACGGCTTCGTTTACACCAAAACGTAATTTAGTCGTAATTTCATGCTATTTTCTCAGTTCTATGGCAGTAACTGTTGATATGATGACCTCAAGCTTTTTTGTTACTAGTAACTCTACACTTTGTCATTATTACAGAGTTTTTTCAAAATGGAGAAAACTTTTATGCAAAATCAGTTACGCCTACCTCATTTGAATATGCTTTACAAAACTTTACAAGAAATGCATCATAGGACGATCGAAGATGTTTTAAAATCCGTAAATAAAATGCTAAATACGTTAACAAAACGTTTATCCAACTCGAACTCCCCATTTCCAACCCCTCAATCACGAAGCTAGGCGGGGGTCGTAAACGCATTACTATGGGGTGACTTATTGCATCCCTAATTGGATGTACTTGCGTGGATAAAGGTTATTTTTTTTTCTTTGTTGTTGTTGTCGGCTTGCATTATGGATTTTTGATGGTTAAAAGTGGATTTTTTATAGCATTCAATTTAGGGATTTAGGGATTTTTTGGACGTTTAGCTAAACATTTATTTACTTGCATATTTGCAGGGTATTTACATATTTTTTAATTTGCTATCGACCAAAAGCTTAACTTATTAACGGAATTTTTGTTTGATGGAGCAATAGAAATGACTTTTCCAATACAGCGGGTATTCCGTGCCAAATCAAATCCTTTCATGCGTTTTATGGACGCGAGTACATTGATACGTATCATTCATTCGTTCATTAATACATTCTTCCATTCATTAATTCATTTTTCATTCATTAGTTTGTTCATCATGTGTTCATCCTCTTGGTCGTTTATCGTTCATTCTCTCCTGCATTCAATAAAATTTGTGTCTAGGTGGAGACCCACCGCGGACCCTATCCACAATAACAGAATAGTTCCAACTTTTACACAACGAAGCGATAGACTAAGCATAAAGAGCCAATGATCAGCTGATTTCATACTATCTAACTCTATCACATCCGTGAATGTAAAGCAACATCAGTTGAACTACATATTTACAAAAGCTCCGTCCCGCCGGCCGCAGCCCCGTCTCATTCCGGCTGACGAGCAGCGCTCAATTTGTAGGCACTCCAACATCTGTCCGTCACTCGCACTCAGCGGCCTTATTCTATTAGCGGCCGGCTGGTACACTGGCTTAACGGTAATAGCTTTTTGTCTGTGCAACCGGCGTGCGTAAAGAGTGATCAGTCTAGCTTCTGTCGACTCCGTGAAGAACCTGGTGCGATGATATACTATTATAAAGGTTAACCTTTTCTTTGATATCCTGGTCGAGGTTAATATCGACGTTTTCGTAAAGAATAGCGCCATCTAGCGGGGGTGGATCGACTAAAATAATTTAATTGATATAGCCAAACTGAACGATAGCGCCTTTTCATATGAAGTAATCTAAAACTGTTATCATAACGTGTACATTAATTTTATCCCAGATGCAGCAGCGTGCGACAAGGACGGGTAGAGGGTAGACGAGAATATGGAGGGAAGCTGGCTGGTGCTGGCGGCAGTGCTAGTCGCTGCGTACGCGCAGAATAACCGCAGTAAGTACTCGTAAAGCATACGTTGATTAGCTTCATAATGTGTGGCGCCATCTGCTATAGGCAGCATCGGTCGACCTCGTGACGTGGGGCGACAGCTACTATCGCGTTTAATCAGAGAATCAAATAAAGCCATACGAACAGTACTGCCCAGTAAAATTGCCCAAATTAACAATAAGATTTACAACACCCTTCCATTTGCCGCGACACGAACAAAAGTTATCGTCGACGGGAAATCGCGTCTCTGTATCCGTTTCCGAGCGCCATTTTGTATTACAAGAGGCGACGCCTTATAAATAAATAGTTTCTTCTCAATACAATAGATTACATATTAGCCTGGTCTGAAATTCCGTTTGTTTGTGCGCCTGATCCCTGAGGTGGGGGCTGTGGATAAGATTCCCAAGAATTAGCGTTATTGTAAGTAGCAAAAATATTTATTCTGTATGCACTTAAATCTAACTTAAGCTCATAAACATTTAATAAAATTAATAAATAAGTTATCAGCTGTCTGGTTACTACAACACAAGCTGCCTATTGTGGGATCAGATGGCCGGTTATTATCTGTTAGTGTCCGACCGAAACAGGTTTTTCAGCTGAAACCGAATCCGGCCTCGCTCTCAGTTTCGGCCGAAACCGAAACTGAAACTTTTTTTTTTTTTTTCAATCCATTCCACTGCTGGAATACGGGTCTCCTCTCATATTAAGAGGGTTCAGGCTATAGTCTGCCACGCTGGCCAAGTGCGGGTTGGCAGACCGAAACTTACTTAAACATATTTAAAATTTCTATTGCATACTGAAAACTAGTGTATTTTAAATTTTGGACGGCTCATAATGCGAAGCATAGAGTGTACTTTACGAACACAATATTTTTTTACACATTAATTTGCATATTCTTTTTATACCGACAGTTATACACAATCACACAATCATTTAAGTTAAAACACAATCATAAAGTTAAGTTAAAAACACAATCATTTTCTTTTGCTGAATGCCTATCCCGCGAAGTTCGTCGAACGACACACGATAAATTATAAACACTCGAATTTCGGCGCAGCCGAAGGATTCGGCCATTTTTTGGCCCAAACCGAAACTAAGGCGGAAACTAGATTTCTTGGCCGTAACTGGCCGAAAACGAAACCGAACTTATAGTCGGCCACTAATATTATATAATATTACATCACGTAGATTCACTTCATAATGTTACTATGACACATCAAGGCTCTTACAATAATTAATTAATTACGAGAATATGATATATGTATTAAATATATGTAGGTGCTTGATTTATGACATACAAGTGTATTGTCGGAAATATATCAATATTATATTCCTGTTATGGAGTAGTTATTAGAGGTATGTACTTATATGTTAGACAATTAGTTAAAGTCCAGCCAATATCTATTTTCCAACTAAGCGACGTTGATCATGGTCAAGTCTTAGGTACGTATCGTACAGTTAGTAGCCACAACTGTAAGCAGTAGTAGTAGCAGTACAATTATGCCATGTCAATTCCTGTAGTTAATGTTAAATAACTGGGTTTATAGGAAAACTTAAGGGTGAATTGAGACAAACACTTTCCAAAATAAAACACTAAACAGAAAATACTGCTGATAAACAGCAAACGGTGTAGCGGTGGTGCGTTCGCCGCAAATCAAACACAATGTTCTATCATCGATAAACAAATATAATCAACGAGCAATGCTACGGTATGTTCGAAAACAAAGTTTCTAAAATTTATATTTGTCTCAATAAAAGTTCAGTAGCGTTTTCGTCCCATATTTATAGTTCCGACGTAATTGGATTTGTGAAAACGAAAAGTTGGCTAAAAATTTCCTCGGAATCTTGTGGATTATTGGTTTTTGAAGTAACTTTTAAGAGGTTGACTTCTGGAACTTCAGGACAGTTTTATAATAAAAATAACTGAGCAACCCTTTTCATTGGCAAACGGTAACGTGATACTCATTTTACCGGGTCTGGTCAGTGGGCAAAGGTGCCACTTGCTTATAATACTTAGGTCACTATCTTTTTGCAATAAGCCTAGAACTAAAGATTATATTTATTCTGTTGCTTAAAAATCGACGACTACTGTATTAGTACTAACTGGCTTGT
This sequence comes from Microceris scylla, assembly GCA_018245595.1. NCBI lineage: Eukaryota > Metazoa > Arthropoda > Insecta > Lepidoptera > Hesperiidae > Microceris > Microceris scylla. Next base: position 6,011 of record DWDT01001474.1, on the reverse strand, counting down.
CTATGTCTAGAACTCTAGACACAATTGGTATATAATCTTTAATTTTCTATTGGCACCGATATGAATGACCTGCAGTGGTCAGGATGGCTATGACATGTACCTGTAATACCCTTAGAATTTTGTAGAAATCGTTTGTTCACCAAGGTATTTAATATGTGGAATATGGAACATTTCTGGAACAATATGACTGAGTCTGGAAATGTACTGCTCTGGAGAGAGAAACAATACAAGACAACCATCCACAATAGCCAATATTATTATACGTAATATACATAAAATATTCCACATTCATAAGTCCAATTTGTCCGCGCCATCAACAAACAGTTTCAATAAATAAAATATCACAAGGCGATAATAAAATGGCGTCGTTTCCGGCCGGGCGTCTCGTAACCGCAAAATGGATGCCGGAAGTGAGTATAAACGGCGCTGTTTCCTGTGCTGCCATTAAGTTTCGTTTTGTAAAAAGGAAACAACATTATAAATCTTATTCTTAATATTAGCGATTTTATTGCGGCTAATATTTATACCCAGCATTATTGTAACATTACTGTTTAATTGGCATGTTATACCTTTTCTTATTAAGTTATTTTATAGACGGTGACACGCTTCAAGTTACAGCTACAAACGAATGAAATATTTTGACAAATATCTGACCGTTCACGTATTACAACCAATATTAAAACTTTTCCTAATCGTGGTGATTTAGAACTTAGTCCACCATATTCCAGTGTAAAATAATTAGAAATGTGGACTGGTGAACCTAAGTCCTCTTAGCTCCTCTCAAAACTTCTGCCAGCTAAGTTCATTTTTGAAATGGAGATTTTCAGAACAAAAGCTTTAGTTTCAACGATTCATAACTTTATTTATAGCGTTAGCTCCCATATCATCAGTGATAGAAGCAGTTGATTTGATATACATGAGTTAGGGCACTAATATTTGGCTAATTTCTAGGTAACATCGTAAAGCTACAGTGCTAAATTATTACCTAAAATTTGGTCAGTAAATATTTCATATCACGATATATATTATATACCACTCACTCACCTCTTGAAAAGTCAATATCTGTGTATCTCTCTTCCAGTGGCCCGTGTAATAAAAGTAACTTCCCCACTAAATGCCCGGAAAAAGTATATAAGATTTATAGTAGGAAAATGCGTGTGTATTCCTTTTATCCTTGACTTGCCGCATTCCCCTCGAGAGCTGCTCTTCAGCGAGCCCATTATTACCGGCTACGTACTCAGCACGAGGATTAAGACAACCAAATTTCAAATCTCCAAGTCCTGAAGCGGAAAATGCATGTTACTATATAGGTATTGCCATACGTATACCATAGTGCTGTGCAGAGCGTAAGAATAAGGTTTAATTATATCTAAGTCATCATACGTTCTAGTCTATTAAAAGTAGTTACGACCTGGATTTCTTTTTTTAAAATATCTCCGATAATATAACGAGTGAGTAAATAAAAACGGATTCACTATTTAACCTTGAATTAAAAGAAGTTTATCCTTTCAGATGACGGTCCAAGATTTTTGTCCCGAGGTCACTCGTTCAGAACCGTTGTTGGAGATACTTTGCTGCTGCCTTGTCAAGTACAGAATTTAGGTAAGAAGGACTGTAACTATCGCCCTACGCACCATAGAATTCTCCATACTACTTTCTACCGCATATACTGTTTGACAACACGCATCAGCCATTGTGGCTGACTGTGTTATCAAGACAAGTGTCCCGTGGACAGTATGACAGTAGTTAAGTAAAGAGTTGACAACAATCATGATGATTATGAATACCACATATTATAAGTACATGTTATAGAAAAACAAAGACACAATTAACATGAGGACATAGGGCGTAAAATGTGGCTCTTGTCAGTTTGATCAGTACATGAGTCGTCATTCTGAGAGTCGAATGAGGCTTTATTAGACCGGGAGATAAGGGATAAAGATACAATTATTTTAATAAACTGTAATTTTCAAGTTTCATAAACAGTGTAGTCAAAGACTGATATCATTCATTTTGTATATTTTTATTGACTAGTTTGTTTGTTCCTTTGACCATAAAGTCATAGAAAATTTAAAAATTGTCCGTTTACAGGTTCCCTAGTGCTCCTCTGGCGAAGAGGACCGGCGGTTCTGACGGCTGCCAGCCTGATGGTGACGAGGGACGAACGGTTTCGTCTGGTTGATGGTTACAACTTGCAGATCACCGACGTGGGGCCCCAGGTGAACTTTTGTTTTATCTCCCCTATAATTAAGATCCCCTATAATTCGCTGAGAAGAGCTGGTGCCTGCCGTACTTAACTGTGCCAAATATAGCGATCTTCTTCCAGCTCTATGTGCCTAATGAGGGATTATAGGATTACATCATCACAGCGTATATCTATGGTTGATAATACATTTCGAGGCTTCTACGAAATATATGCGCATCATACATATATGTATGCGCTCATAGTGACAAACATACTGTGAAGAGGCTTCGTTGGCTATTGCTTTGTTTGAGACGGTCAAATAGATGTTAATATCAGTTATATGAGAAATATATATCATTATGAAATGCAAATTCAATGCGACAATTTTGATCGCGGTATTTTGGAAAATACAATAAAACGGTAGAACATGGCAGTACCTACATATTTTTTTAACAATAATAACTGACTATTGTCTATATCCAAAAACTTAAAGGCGTTATCAAACCCCTGTAGACACATCAACATTAACATGCAACCAAATATCATCTCCAGAGAGCGCAGAAACAGTACCGCGTGACTCAATTGCTAAATAAAATATCTGAAACCGTCAAAAAATGCTAAACACGAGACCAAAACATAATTGGCGTGGAAAAAATATGATAATTACCACATAAAAAGCATTGTGGCAAACCGGCTCGTTATTTTTTATGTGCGGCAACACTGAAGAACGATTTGCCGCGCAATTTTCGACCGCCGTCTTTTTTATACGGCGGCCATATTTGTTTTGGGCGAAATTCGTTATTTTGTACAGTTTATGGTTTACAGAAATGATATTTCGTTTCGTTAATTGTATTGCACATTTCATGTCAAATTCTCTCGAAAGTTTTTTTAAAACATTTTATTAGTAATTGTAAGCATGCTGTCTTACGGATAGCAACATAAATTTTAAGTGGGTACCTACGTAGTGACACAGTGACGAGGACGTAAAATGGGGTCCCTGGACTATATCGTGTTGCCATATCCACCGGTCATATATTTATTATTGTGTTGTGGATAGTGGACCAACTACTACCACTGGCTAAAAAAAGTAATGCTGTATGATCTAGATATTTTATCAAAATAATCTTATCCAAAAGTGGAAATATTTACGCGGGAAAATCAGCCACTGTTAATATTAATTATAATTAAATCAATGTAAGACTTGCGCTTATGTTATGAAACTCAATACATTTTCCTATTTACAAACTTATTCTTTGGTACGTAACTTAGTTGGTACTTTTGATTTGCTGTGCATATGTACATGACAAAATATTGAATGCTAACGTCCATACAATATTCCTCGCAGAGAGTTCACATTTAGCTTAAAAGTTTTTAAAGATAAACCGAAATAGGTTTGCTACTAATTACATTAAAAACGAAAGTAAAAATTTCCATGTGGCGCTGTGTGGTGCAACATTGCATGAGTAAATGGTTTATAGAAATACATACTTATATGGCGTTAAAGTCATTACTGCATTTCAACGCGTTATAAGACCCAGTTCGCGGTAAAACGAACGACAGCTAGCCAACGACGCCATTAAATGCTAAATTATACACTTTTTTAATTTCCTTAGCAATTTCATTTATTCGACATGCAAAAGTTATCAACAGATTATAGAATGAAATTGAGAAGAAATGAAAGATTATCTGTGCTTGTACCTATGTACTAAAATTATTACTAAGTTGGCAATAATTCTATGTACACTGGTTTTTGAAGAATGAAATATTATACAAAACTTTATTTTATTATTCTTAACTGTAACTACGAGTATTCGTTTTTTATTGTTATCAATAAATCTATGGTTAATTTTAATTGACTCTCTGTTTATTAACAAAGACGAAATTTTTTTTTCCCCACGGACTAAAACGTTAGCACTTGACATTATTTTTAAAAAGAAAAAAAAAGACAATTACTTGCATTTCTAACATTGTAAATGAATTCCCTAATATTAACTTACCATCACGTGTACCTTAAGGTCCGTAATTGTTTGATATCTCCTACTAATTTGTTACCAATTCGTTATGAGTGTCTTAAGAACCATAAATGAAATATCTTTTTTGCACACATAGCCATACTACTTATATAAAAATTAATTTTATAAATAACTTATTAGCTAAAATCTTAAGGCCATCGAGCTATCAGAACTTGCTAAGTAGTTTTTGTAACAGCTTTGTATTTAGTTAACTTATCGGGTCAGGAAATTGCCTATCAATTTATTGCATGGAAAAATTTGACATCGCTACTGAATCGAATTTATTGCGGTTATCACATCAATTCTCTCCTGGATCGGCGTTGTCCTCGCCTGCGTAGTCATAATAAAGTCTATAACGTCGGCGACTTGGATATTCGAGTGCAAGTGCCCCTCTTATCTTCGCTGTCATTCCAGATATAACTCTTAGTACAACATGCACTGTGGTAAATGGCACCACTCGCTAAATACCCTAAAATGAAGTGGAAATATTATCTCAAAGATCAGGGAGTAATGGTCTGGAATTTTAATTGATGGATTAATGCAAAGACGTGGTGCGTCAGGATAATGAAGGGATTGCCTATTATTTATTCCTATTGATGCTTTTTGATTGGCCTTCCAGCGATAAACTTGATGACCGAAATGAGACAGGATAGGAGACAATTCGTTTTCATGTGATGAATAAAAAAAGTAAAAAAAACACAGCGTTACGTTTCTCCACCCTGGCAAGAATTGTTACCATTTCAATATCATGCCTCATACGCCCAATATTTTTTTTAAACTTTATAGCACAGTTTATGAATTTGACAGTTTGTTACATAACTTTGTATTAGGACGCGGGCGACTACGTGTGCCAGATCTCGGATCGCGTGGCGCGGGACCAGGTGCACACGGTGGAGGTGCTGGTGCCGCCCAGCGTGAGGGCATCCCCGGAGTCCCGGCACGCCGCTGCCCGGCGGGGCGGCGCCGCCGTGCTGGAGTGTAGAGCGTCCGGCAATCCAGTGCCCAGTGTCACTTGGCATAAGATGGTAAGAAATTCGGCTACTTACACTCAGTAGGAAGTGTGGAAGAAGACTAGTAAGGATCTGTGAAACTTTGTATGTCGACCATTAAAATCCATACATACATAGTAAATTCATATTCTTCAGAAATCATGTCTAAGCTAAATCATTCTTTTTACACTATTTCCTCAATAAATATAGTGCTTTGATACCACATCGCGATGTATTTTAGAACAACTCACCGACAGCCGTCTAACTCTAAATTAGGGGAATCCTGTGCTATAGTAACCAGATCGCTGATTAACATGCATATTTACGTTTTTATATACATTAGATGCATTACAATATATAATTTTTACATCCAGACAATACGAATCTTCATACTAATGATACAAAAAATATTCCTGGATGAGAGTGGAACCCAGAACCTGGCTCGGCAGTCAGTGTTAATATCTACTTCACAAACAGACAACAGCGATAGGCGGTCATAGGTGACAAATAACATACAGTAAACACAAAGAAGCCGCGAATATGGAATAGTAATTAGTATAAAATCATAGGGGATACGTTCCAAAGGTATCTAAAAAGCAATAGGTATGTATGATAATATTTATTAATAAATTTACAATTAAAATCAATCTTTATTGTCAACTTTAGGCAAATGCTTAAAGAATTTAGTAATTTTTTTCTTGGTTTGCCACTTTTAAAAGATGTTTAAATTGAGATTGATATTAAGACATAGCACTTAAAATTTGCTTTTTAAAAATAAAGCTCCTTTCCATAGGTAGATCAATTTTTATGAAATTCATAAGACTT
>DWDT01001473.1:0-15813 GCA_018245595.1 Microceris scylla | reverse complement strand
GAGGTTTTTTCACGCTTCTTTTGAAGAACCCCATATCATAGCGCTCCGGGAATACCTCAAAGAGAAGCCCATTCCACATTTTGCGCGTCCGCGATAAAAAACGAACGCGCAAACCAGACCGTAATCTTTAAATTCATAATTTCGACGAGAAAATATACAATTTCATAGTGCATGATCTAAAAAAAAAGTCGTCACTATATTTCTCTCTTCATCATCAGCCTATCTTAGTCCACTAATGGACATAAGCCTCCCCCAAAACGGGGTTTATGCCCGTAATCTCCACGCTGTGCATGCGTGTTGGAGATCCCAGGGCATAGCTTTTCGCACCGCCGGCTCTGCTGCCCGTTGGCAGCCAGGGCATTTAGTCGTGCCTATTTAGACTGCGTTATACCGCAATTAGCCGGTCGCCAGAGCCTCGTCTGTTATAACAGGGTGTACCACATACAGGTGAGGTTGACTTGGGCTCCTGAGATGGTGGTTGGAACCCCTTACACGCCTCTCTTAAATTTACAATTTACGCGGGCAAAAAACAAAACGGTCGTCGTTTGTACAGGCGAGAACTCACCAGGTTTATGGTGCAATTTTCAAAAAATACTCGATCTTAAAACACATTGATGTTTCTATCCGATGCATCGGAAAAAATTGACGTAGGGCCTCGATGCGATGCATCGACAAAAAGCGGTCTATTTTTTAAGAATGCATAATTTTGATCCAAATAATCAAAATCTCGCCATGGACTGTTATTAACATAGAGTAGCATGGGTACATAGATACAAAAATTATATATTCTAAGCACTTGATAGCCACTGTAGGCAACGAGTATATGAGTAATAAGTTTTAAAGAAAATGTATTAATAAATCAAAAGTTCCACAACTTTGATCCTTAAAAAATATTTAATTTATATTTCAAATAATCCCGCCAAAACTTTGAAAATCTTGAAATGTATTTTACTCTTGCATCATTTCTAAATTAATTTTTTTAAAGATTTCTACGTACATAATTATTAAATTCTAAGATCGCTATATAACAGTTTATTTTTCATTCTAAATTCACATCAGAAATTGCGAATGGCACATACATCGCTGTCAATTTTAATCTACGTCATTTTCAATTTATCACTTCAGCTCGGCATGTCATGATCATGTCAACGATCAGTGTACATGTACAATGTACATATAGAAACGCTTTAGCTGGTACTTGTTTAATGAATTAATAAGAAACTATAGAGAGCATATTCCTTTATTAAAATTACTACAGTTTTAAATTCAAATTACAACCGATTAATATTTGCTTGGCCGTACGATATTGATATCGCACGGAATTGCATTTTACGTGCACTGCTATTTTTATAAAGTGAAATCAGTGCAAATGTCAATATTATTGCTAATTCGGCCTTAAACAACTGGTTGTAGTGGAACTGAACATACGTGTTCTTTTTTGTGTAACATTCAGTAGCTCGACTTTCGAAATGTCTCTTCAATGGACATTGATCGCTGGATATCTTTATTTTGAAATTTTTATTGTTATAATACTCGTACTGCCTATATTTAGCCCTAGGCGATGGCATCTGTTTTTGAATTCCCGACTTTTCGACATGTTTCGTGACAGAGTGAGCTGGTACTTTTATGCTTTTCTCATAGTTTTGGGTCTTTTCTTTGTGGATGCTATAAGAGAGATGAGAAAATACTCTCATACGAGCAGCGGTTCAGCTCACTTGGCAGGCGAGATGAAAGCCAGTGTGAAAATGTTCAGAGCCCAAAGAAATTTCTACATTACAAGCTTTGCTATATTCCTGGCATTTGTGATCAAAAGGCTAATATCAATGATTTTAATACAATATGAACATGAATTGAAAGCACAGGAGATTATTAAAAAAGCGGAGGAAACTGTGCAGCAAGCAAAATCAACAGTAGTTGCTCATACGCTCCAAGCACAAAATCTTTCTATTGATGATGACATGAAATGTAAATTGGAAGTTGTGGAAAACTTATTGGAAGAACAGAAATTTAGGACAAAAAAGTTAGAGGAGGACATCAAAAATTGGAAGAACAAGTATGAAGAAGTAATTGGTGCCAAGGGGGATAATTAAAATAATATTTTTGTGATCTGTATTCTATAAATGTGTTTCTGCCATATGTGTGACAAATGATAAACTTTATTCATGTCTTAAAACTATTGAGGCTGGAATATAGTTCACAGTAATGGTCACACATTGTTTTTGCTTCAGATTGGCTATTTAATTTGTGAATCACTGTAACTATGTGTGATAAAAAAAAATAATTGTGAAATTATTTGGCTTATTTTGTAATTAACACTGCTATTAAGATACATAATAAATCATTGTTAAAACGTAATGTGAGGAGATTTATAGGTTTAAGTATGATTTGTTCTTGTTTAAGCTTTTAAATTTATCCAATGACTGTATTATTTTTTTTGTTTAGGCATTTTTATACTTAAAATTTATTTTTTGTAACAAATGTCATAATTACATGTTATTTATTCAAATGGTTTTTATTTATGTTGTGTATAATTTGCAAAATTTTACATACATTTCTAATATGGATACACTATGATCTTGTTGAAGTTCTTTCACCTTTAACACCTTTACATTATTTGTCATATAAAATATAAGTTGTGCCTATGTCTGTACTTGTGGGGTTATTGTATTTTATGAGTACAATACAAGACAATACAATACAGACACTTTATTTTATACCATACAAAACAAAGTACAGAATAGCAAAATTCGGTGAAAACAAAAGGTGGTCTTATCGCTAAGCCAGCGGTCTCTTCCAGACAATCTTTACTGGAAGGAGCTTATCTTAAAAATAAAAGAAAAGAAAGAGGGCAGGGCATACAAGTATTAATTTTTTTTCATAGAACTGAAACTTTCGTAGAATAAAAATAGCTCAAGTGAATCCTCATAACATGAACTATTTGCTAGTGAAAGTTCCATCAAAACCCGTTCAGATGTTTTGAATATTATTGGCAGTACACTGACAAACAAAACTTAAAAAGTGCTTTTGTTAATAATTAATGAAAACTATTAAGTAACACTCCAAACAGATATTTTAATTTTACTTATATGATTATAATTCTGAAAAAACATTAGGAATCCAATTCCCTATAGAAAGTAGGACGGTAGGTAGAATAAATACTGTTACAGTTGATTTAAAATAAATGTAAGCATAAATAACAACAACAGAGAAAAACAGTACAGTAAGCAAGCGGTTCATTCAGCGTAGTGGTTAAGTATTCGTCTAAGTGGTTAAATATGATCATGTATTTTTACAAGGGGGAAACGAATATAATATTCGTATTCATGGAAGTTACCACCAGATGGCGTTTCCATGTAACAAGTTCAATACTGATTAATAGATATCTATACGAATTCGTATAAATATAAGTTCTAAAAATATATTTTTGGTGCTATAAGTAAAATCTATATATATATATATATATATATATATATATATATAAATGAATGTTTGTCTGTATGTCATCGATCAGCTCAAAAACTACTGTACCAATTATTATGAAAATTGGTATATATATGTATTTGTATGTTGGCGTAGCAACGCGCGCCGGGTACAGCTACAAATTTAAAAAAAAGATTCTAAGGTGTATGAAGTCCGTCAACCCGCATTTGACCAGCGTGGCAGACTATGGCCTTAGACCTCTCAATACGAGAGGAGACATATTCCAGCAGTGTAATGATAAATGGGACTGTTATTAATTTGTTTTTTTTAGTGAAAAACTAAGTGAAAAAAAGATTTTTTAAGAAACCGTGATATTTCACTGGCGTTTTAAGACAATATTATGCTTAAATATGTATTAAGATATGTATGATAAGATTTCAAGGCAAGGGCAAAATGCTTTCACCAATAAACAGCTTTTTTATTGGTTATCGATAGGGTAGGTAATGAAATCCGATTCAGTAAATGTAACCTTTGCGCCTACTCGCTAATCATGCTCACGACGTTGCGAACGACACAATACCTTCAATAACCAATTTTATTTAGGTATCATAACTTTCAGTATAATAGCAAATTATCTAGTAAATTAATTACGATGGAGGTTTTAGTATTTCATGTGTTCACATTAGAACCACTGGTAAAAACAATTTTTGTTACACGGTAGCTTATTAGATTCGCTTTTCAAAAGAAAAAATGGACAGTTCCTTGCCTAAAATCATTTTTTTTAACAATTGTAATTCTAAACGTAGATCATTTTAAAATAAATTTTATCCCGTACCGAAACTGGGTTTCGAATTTGCAAAAATTAAAAAATATTTGAAATAGCTTTTCCGAAAATAGGTAATGCTCATATAACTGTATTAAACATAACTTAAAATAACTATGTATATGACTTGGAAAATATTACGCAAGAATAGGTTTGACCCCCCACCACCGAAAGTAAGGTTAAGTAGATTTTTCCAATTACCCTCCTCCTCAGGACTACGTAATTAAAGAATGGCCCACGAATGCATGGTATATGTAAGAGGAGATATTCACTGCCTACCCCTTCGGGATTATGGCGTGATGTCATTTTATTTTAGTTTTTCTGTAATAATAACATATTCACTTAATTTTAATATTTAGGCAGAAAGCGCTTACATAAACTACTACTGCACGGTTTTAAATAATTGGTCTTATAGAGTTACGTCAAGAGTAACTGAATTATTTCGAGTACTAAAACCACTGATCTCTTATTGATAACTTATCCCGTAGTTTGCCTTAATCACACACTTACAGTCGTCTCTACTATTCGATTTTTTTACCATAGGTATCAGCTCGCCAATAGACATCAGTTTTTTAACAAAAACAGATGTCAACATAGCATGTCATGTTATCCTACTAGAAACATCCAAATGTCAAAACAAAAGCTGAAATCTGAATGATATTCAAAAGTAGTCAAAATATATTGAATAGGTAGTTATTCATATTACGGAAATTATAAAAATGACTAACCCTAAATTATTATTATGGCTGACCGATACTATAGGTAGTAGTAGTGACAGCGACTCTAGTGTATGGAGTGATATATCGGCGATCGAATCTGAATCTTCAGAACTGGATGATGAAGAAGATCGGTTATTTTTCCCTCTAATGCAATATCTACTGAGATTAAGAAGGAAAAGAGTGGACGATTATCTTCACATAGTAGAATCTTGGTCAGAAACAGAATTTAAAAATCGTTTACGTCTATCGCGTAAAACGGCCAATTTATTAATAGGTACTTTTCATCTAATTTTTTAACAACATGTTTATTTTTAATTTTACATATTAATGTAATAACAAGCAAACAAATTTCACTGCTATTGCCTAAAAAAGAGATATTATTTCAGATGATCTGGAAAAGTCTGGGTTTATTGCATCACACAAGTTTGGGTTAAAACCTTTGGAACCAAAATTATGTTTTTACATATTCCTATCGTTTATTGCCTCTACAGAGGCACTGACGCCAATAGCAACAAGATTTGATATATCAATCTCGTCCACATTTCGAGTTATCAGAAGAGTAGTTGCATGGATGCTTACCAAGCTAGATGATGCTATAAAGTGGCCCCAGACATATGAAGACATTAGCAATATCTGTAATGGTTTTCAAACGAAAAGTGGTATATCAAACATGTTGGGTGTTGTTGACTGCACTCATATAAAAATTGAAAAACCTAAAAACGCTAGAGAATATGCCAACACCAAAGGATACTTTTCTATGATCCTCCAAGCAACTGTTGATGCCAATTTGAGGTTTACAAATATTTATTGTGGTGAACCTGGATCTTCAAACAGTGCTCGTGTGTTCAGAAAATCTCCACTATATAATACAGCTGTACAAAATCAGAACTCTCTTTTTCCATATAACACTTTTCTCATAGGTCACTCTGGGTATCCTTCCCTACCATGGTTGGTACCACCTTTTAGAGAAAGTAAGAAACTGACAGTCCAACAGAGACAGTTTAATGTGCTGCATGCAGCTGCAAGAAAACTGAGTGACAAGGCATTTACCCTACTGAAGGGACGGTTTAGGAGAGTGAAACAGTTCACAGTTTATAGAAATATAGCTTTTATCACGGATACAATTGTAGCAGCATGTATCTTACATAACTATTGTGTTAATGAAAATGACCATTTAGATGAACAAGAACAATTAGTCTGACTTATTGGCATGCCTTGTCGATTCAGTGGTTGCAAGTTCGAATGCTGATTAAGAGGTCCTGGGTTCAAATCTTGGGTCTGGTACTATTGGGCTTTTCTAATTTTCAATTTCTAGAAATAATTAGGAATCTGGATTTGTGCCCAGTGTATGGTAACAGGGTCACCTTTTCCATGGGACACAAATGTAACTGGTGAAATGTCAGAATGTACTCCACTCCTCTGCCAATCCCTTTGGGAATTATAGGTCTTTTTCGATAGGTTGAAGCAGTGATAGCCTAGTGGTTAAGAATTCAGCCTCTCACTTCGGAGGTCCTGAGTTCAAGTCCATGGCACGCACCTCTTTACAAAAGTGTGTTATAAATTTAAATATCACTTGCTAACGGTGAAGGAAAACATCTTGAGGAAACCTGCATACCTTAGAATTTATAAAAAATAAAAGATTTTCTAAGGTGTGTGAAGTGGTGCCAACCCCCACTTGGCCAGTGAGGCAGATCTGCTAAGGCCTTAACCCTCTCAGTATTAGAGGAGACCCATATTTCAACAGTGGAATTATATTAGGTCTTTTTAATTTTGTTGAAAACACCTTGTTATGTTACTACAGAGCAAATGTCATTGAAATACTAATTACATTATCTTTATCATATTAACTACAGATGCCAAATTAAATTGTATTATGAAATAAAATAAACTTGAGATAAGTAGAATTGGCAGCTTTATTAACTTTTTTATATAAAATGTGGAGTTTAAATTGGTTTATTGTAGGATTTCTTTAATAAGTACACTATATTTTATAGAAACATAAATATAATTCATAGATGTATGCCTTACTATAAAAATCACAGTATAATACTACCTTTACAGAATGTTATTTAACAACTTGCAGTATGATTATATTATGTACATATTGCTCATTTGTGAGAAAACTGTGATATGTCAAAAAAGTTATTTTTCAGATAACAAACGTAACTTCACACCTATAATCCCCGAAGAGGTAGGCAGTTTTCAGATAACAGCTGTTATAGTCTGGTATCATAACTATTCTAATATAAAATAAAAATAACAATTGTTGTAAGTAATATAATAATAATAGAATAACTGTGATTTCAAACTTTTAAAGCTATTTTTTGCCCAATAAATTTTTTGATATATCACATTTTGCTCGCAAACCAGTGACATAGTGTGGGTGGTGGTTGCCCGGAACAGAAGACAATTTTGCCTGTCTCATATTTATCTATTTCAATTTAATGTATGGTATACATTACATACATTAATACTAGAGAACTTCTCAGTAAGAACAGTCAACATTATTTTGCATTATACAAGTTAGATTTTAAATAAAACAGTTCAAACATTCCTTAAAGGGACATACTTTTATGGAATAAACAATACAGTAAAAAAAGAACAAGAACAGCTAGCAAGTCAGTACAGGCGGAAAGGGGATTCCCTCAAATTTTTTCTTATTTACTGTGAAACTTTGTCACCCCATAAAAAGTGCAGCCCGGGACAGGCCGCCCCTACGCTACGCCATTGTCGCAAACAAGTGATATATAAGCACTCATGAAACATCTTACAGTATATCTTGTTGTAGGATACATCTTATGTCAAATTAATCAACATATAACTTTAATGTTTCCAATGTTAAAATATTGTATATATGAAATGATACCAGCTTTGAAGACATCTGTTTTATGTGACTTGGGATAGTCTTTTCTACAAATATTACAGATCTTTGAATATACTGTTATATCTTGTCCATTGTAATATAATAACTTATTCGCCACAGCAATTTTTCTTAAATGTTTTCATGAGTTTTTCTTTTCCTTTTAACACTATGTAAAAATAAAAATTGCCATCAGTATTTTCCCCCGATACATCAAAGTAAATTTTGGGATCATTGAAAATCACAAGCAGTTGCAATTATAACCTGATTTGGACTAGCCAAGTTATAGATTTTTTTCAACATCATCATCATAACATCAGCCTTAAACGTGGCATAGCTGGGCATATCCTTTCACATGGTGTGCCAATTTTATTCAATAGTGTAGCTTTTTCAGTAAAGTTAAATTGCATATCCACATGTTTTTGCTGATTACTGACATTTCACAAATACTTGTTTAAAATGTCTAAATGATTAACAATAAGTCATTGATTTAATTGCTGATCAACCACCAACTTCCTTAGCAAAGCACATTTTTCCCTTTCGATTTTTAAGATTTCTTCTTGCTTTTTCTCTTTCAATTGTAGCCTTTTCAAAGCTATTGAGTGCTTTATTTCCAATTCCTTTTTCCTTAATTGTAATTCTTCTTCTTTTATCCTGAGGCTTCTTTCGTATCTTTCATCCCTCAATTGTTTTTGTGTATCCTGCCTGTTTAAATATTCTATCCACTGTTTATCTAATTCCACTTTGGCTTTTCTCTCTGCTCTTAATTTTCTGAATGGTGCTGTAGTTTTGAATGAGGAATTTCTATTCTTCAATGAATTTGGATCATATGTGTCCTGTCCTTGCACAACTCCGGAAGCCAGTCTGTATGTGCCACTTTCCTCATTATATCTGCCAAGAATCTGATGCATTTCATTGAAGTATTTGAATCCTAATGAACCTTGCCCATTCTCAACACAATCTTTATATTTTTTTGTGAGTGCATTTATCTTCCATCTAACCTGATCAGCTGTGACCTTGAAGAAGAAATTAACAAATCAAATATTAAAATATTGAATTAACTTGTTGAATGAATCTTTCTCAGCATGAAAAAATATTTTTGGTATATTCAAAAATATTTACCTCTATGTGAAAAGATTTCAATTCTTCAGCTATTGATGTCCACATTTTTGATTTCTTTTTTGGATTTTCTATCATGTGCATTTTTGTTTCATACAAATTTAACAACATTAATGTTGCATTTTTGGTCCATATTATATCTGAAAAAGTAGCATCAATAAATCTCCAGCATTCTATAGAGTATAGTATTTTATACAATTTATAATAAACATTTTTTTCCCTTAATATCTTGGCTTGGTTGAATTTGTTTTGATATCTTTTCTGTGCAAGATCATTATATAGATAGATAAGTTGATGTAACAATTACAATATGCTGTAAATGTTTTAATACTTTCTTAATTTTTCCACTTAATTGTAAAACAACATGGCAAAGCATTAATAGCAAGAATATATAATAAAATATGAGCTATTATAAATTCATTCCCAAGAATAAATAAATATCTGTAACCAGTCTTATATATAATTGGAGTCAATTGAATTTAGCGCCCATAATGTCCACCACACATGCACTTTGCGACAATATGTAAGTGTTTTTTTTCTGTAATGAGTTATTAATTTACATGGTTAAAGCATTATAAATGTATAATGTAGGATTGAGATACACAGTAAGAATTTATTTCTTCCAAACACTATTTTAATCCTTCATAGTATAATTAATTAATTGCATATTGTACCCACTTTGTTTATTAGTTTCAGTGACCTCAGTTTCCTCTTGGTTTATTTGGTGAGGGTGCTCATAATCAACAATATCTAGATTTTGTTTGTATTGTGACTCTATTGTACCACATGCTGAAAAACATTTTGTAATATTAGTTTTGATTTTATTTTTGTCAATAATAATATTTTTAGATATCTACACATAGTATGTCACACCTAAACTAACAAATCTTGTACTGTTATCACCAAACATCTGATGATGTACATAATACATGCATACATTAAATATACATTTAAAAAAAAAATACCATTTTTCAGGAAAAAATACTCCTCAAGATGCAATTATTTATGTTGTGGGAGAGTCTAACTGGACCCTTGGACCAATATACTAGTCAAACATTTTTATGAACATGAGTATTTTATTGGACTTGAACATTATAGTTTATTAATAATTAATTCACACAACTATTGGGTTATTATATAGTAAATTTGTGTGGCAAACAAAAGTTTAAGACAAAATTATTCAACTCAAGACAAGTAATATGACATCTTAACATTTTCATTGTTTTTTGAAGTATGTATCTTAACTAATTATTATTAAAAACGTAAGTTAGATATTTAGTTTACTTAAAGGTTTTTGTTTTTCAGCAAAATAAAAACCCACTTACATTGGTTATCTAAAATAGCAAGCACTCCTACATTACTATCTATTGCCTCCTCCATTTTTATCGATTGCAACTATTTACATATTTAAACTAAATACATTGTTCCTAAACTTTAATGGTGGTTATATTATTTACTTTCGATATTGTTACAAAAAAAAAAATACAGAAATGTCTGACCACACAAGATTGGTCTTCGACTTTATATATATGGAATTTACTTAAGCAACATCTTTTTAATTCTACATATGTCGAAGATATACATTCATTTTTGCATTTTGCAAACAATGCAAACAAACAAAATTAGCAAACAAGTTATAGGAATTTATGAAGCCAAGCAGACTCAAGTACAATTTGACATTGACAGACAGTATTTTGTTACCAGTTAAAAAAGAATAGCTGGATTAATCATCAAATTGTTTGGAGACCACTTCACAAAATTACAACGAGTCTTTGCAAATTTATATTTGTAATGTTGTAGCTAATATATTGCACTGTATTGTATTGAATGCATAAGAAAATTTGTGGAATAAATCTAAATTTGTTTTTAATATTCGTGTGGCTGAAATATTTTAAAGGCTTTAACCTTCTTTATGAGTATAAGACGCCAGTCAAAGTCAAACGTGACAGTGGTGCCTCGTCGGTTGCCTTTCATGTAGACGTGACACAGTATTGATATTTTTTTTTATTAAAATAAATGTAAATTTAATTATTACTTAGTTGCCTTGGTAGTAACCAAGCGTTAATATTTGTTATAATGGCTAATTGTAGTGAATTTATTAGGAGTCAATTTCCCTTGATAGATGATGAATTAATGAAGTATGTAGAAGGTATGGTTGTTCACTGAGGTTATGGAGCTATAAATTATTGTTTGTATTAAAGCACAATATATGCATAACTGGTATAAGGAAGTAGCTCTACGCGTATTACAGATAAGGGCTTGTTTCACAGCTTTCGTAATTTAAGAGCGATTGTGGAGATGACAAATTATAATCATTTACCTTTTCTCTCAGATGTTCTTGACAGTAGTGCCGGAGAATTTGAGGATACTGAAGAAGTTTACGAGGCAGTAGGAGAAGTTCTGCAAGGTATTTCGGAAAAAACGGAAGAAGATATAAGGTCATTATTTTTTGCCTGAATTACCTAATGTTTTTGTGAAGTTCTTGTAGTTCAAACTTTAAGATTTTTTTTATTATGACAGAGCTAATGTGGTTAGCTACTAATAAAAGCATTTAGTATTTTTGCAGTTGTGTTCTAAGAAATTTTCAGTTCAACTCATGTGCCTTCAGGCATGGTACAGAAATTTTAAGATTCAAATCAATACTATTGTGACATCATTTATTAATGTACTTCATTTATTTAGGTGTTATTAGGATTTTTTAAATTTATTTTTATTAAGTTCAGTGCATTTTGCAGTTATTACGATTGCAATTATTAGGGTTTTTTTAAATTTATTTTTATTATGTTCAGTACATTTTGCATAATGCCATTATTTATTTACAAAATGTTATTATCTTATTTCAGATATTTCTCTTAAGTACCAAAAATTTAGTTCATATAATCAACCTTTAATCAGATAAATTAATATAAAATGCAGAATCCCATTATATAATTCACTTACTTTGGATTTAACATCTTATGGGTCTGTTCCATTTGGATGTTAAAAAAAGTATATCATATATTCTAGATTCAGTAAAACTGAACTGTTATGAATATGATACTTTTTGTTTTTGAAAATAAATGTAATATACATTGGACAGATTTTTGAAAAAGTTTTAGTATTTGAAAAATTTGTCTATTTAGTAGTAATATGTATGTCTATCCTTTTTTGGCTATTCATATTAAATAATATGTATTGTGTTAAATAAAGAAATAATATGTTTAATCTCATTTTAAATTAAATTTGACAGAGAGAGAGAGAACAGAGAATTTAACTTATTTAATGCTGCAATTGAGAGTTAGTGTTATAATGGTATTATGAACTGATGTTCAATTTTGAAAACAAAACTATATAATTATATTATGATATATTTGTGGCCATATTTTAGGGTTCTCAATCCTAAAACAATTCCATGACTGATATGCCAAGTAGACAATTTCTACTGTACTGTACTTATAAAGTAAAAAATCTATAAACTATATTAAAATAAAAGTAATATATCAGTTATATAAATGTATTTATTTTTAATTATCAGGGAAGTATGTGAGAAATTACTGCAAATGTTGCAACCAGAGAAATGTGGAACAGCAAATGGATTGAAGAAAGTATTAGATGCACCAATACATTTGGCATCAATGGCCACAAACAACAAGGACAATGATGATATGAAAAGTATATGGTTTCAGACCAGAGATGACAATTTGGTATGTTATTTTATTCATATTACAAGTTGTAGAAACAGTAATTTGTGTCAGTATAGAAGTGTTTATACTTACTCCATTAGTAGTTGTACCTGGTTGTGAAATAATGGTCAAAAATATGTGCTTTTAAAGAAAGCACATTAAAAATTAGATTCAGTGTAATCAGATGATGGTATGATATAAAAAGAATTCTGGGTGATTTATGGTTGGTTAAGTAACAATAAAAGGTATGATTGTTTTATAATTATCAATCTTTTTTTGTACAACCAATGGAAACTGATTACTTAAGCCCACACAGTCATAATATAGCTGAGAAATGGGTCACAGTCAATCTTTTGCATCGTCAGGTTTATTATTATTTACCATTGTAAAAATTGTTACTAATATATGATAAATTATCTAACAACTATGGCATCCTACAATGTTTTTCTACTAAACTCTCCTTTTTCTTATATTTTACAAGTGAACAAAATGTTGGGTTTGACACATTTGAATATTTATAAGTGCACAATTAGTGCTGGCCCAGGCTAGTGAAGGACTAGGCTAGTGACAGCCCAGGATCAAAGTGGTGTCGTATTGGGGAAGCCTATGTCCACCAATGGACATCTAAAGGCTGATAATGATGTTGATGAACAACTGCACAGTTTAAGTTCACTTAAAGAATACTTTTCATTTATTAAATATGATTTTTCATTGTTTTAAGAGTTATGTATTATTTATAATATAGCAGGATTCAATTAATTTTAAAAATAATTTAAAATTTTATTCTCTCACAATTAGATATATAATTTGTTGGTATTTTAGAAAGTAGATGCTAAAAAATTGGAGAAAGCAGAGGCCAAATTGCAGCAAAAGCAACAAAGGCAAAAGGAAGCAAAGATGCCTACTGTGGCGCCGGTGTTACAGACTGCCACTGCATCACAAGTGACCTCCAAAAAAGACAGCAAACTGGAAGCCAAAGGGAACAATAAAACTCAGGATATTCGGATAGAGAATTTGGACATTGCTTATGGTGACAGGTTTGTAGCAACAATCAATTGTGATGTTTCTGTATAGTACACATACAGTATCAATGAAATATATTCAGTTTAACTGATCCCCGAAAAATAAATCGTACTTTCGTAAATGATACTAAAAGTGTGATAAGGTTATGATATTTAGGATAGTTAAAGGTTATGTTCATAAAATTTATAGTCACTATCAATGGGTCACTCACACTTGGTGCAGTTAGGTATGATGTATCACTTGTATGTATCCAAATAATTTTGCAGAGTGTTACTTCAAGGCGCGGATTTGGTATTAGCATGCGGTCGGAGATATGGATTAGTTGGACGAAATGGCCTCGGAAAGACAACGCTACTCCGAATGATTTATTCCAGACAGCTTAAAATTCCTTCGCAAATATCTATATTGCATGTGGAACAGGAAGTAGTTGGCGATGATACATTGGCTCTACAAAGTTTGTTAGAATGTGATACTGTGAGAGAAAAATTATTAAAACGAGAAAAAGAGATTACAGCGGCCATAAGTAATGGGTAGGTTGTTTTGAATACATTTATTCTTGAATTATTCATGAGTAATCTGGACATTTGTATTGTCAACTTGCTTGACAGACATGTTTATCAGTTTACAGGCTCATGAGATACACCTTGAATTGAATAGAATATTTATATTTGCAGATCGTCAGATGTAAATCTATCTACAGAACTAAGTGAAGTGTATGCACAATTAGAAAATATTGAGGCAGATAAAGCGCCCGCCAGGGCTTCGATAATTTTGAGCGGTCTGGGTTTTACGCCCGAGATGCAGCAAAAAGCGACCAAAACCTTCTCTGGTGGATGGAGGATGAGACTTGCACTCGCAAGGGCTCTGTTCTCTAAGTAAGTACTAAACACATTGACATCCAAGTGTCAATAGCTTTTATGTTCTTAGGTATTTACTACGGATGTGTATCTATAACTGGCTGTGGCTTATTGTAATGAGTTATAAATGAGATCGAGCTACAGGGACATAGAATATGAGACAAACAAGCAAAATGAATTCTTAATCATCACTTGTTTGCACGTAACAAATACTACGGATTAGCCGAGATTTAAATGAATATATTTTTATGGATTCCAGACCTGATCTATTATTACTTGATGAGCCTACGAACATGTTGGACATCAAAGCTATCATCTGGTTAGAGAACTACTTGCAGAATTGGCCTACCACTCTCCTTGTTGTGTCCCACGATCGGAACTTTCTAGATACAGTGCCAACAGACATCCTTCATCTGCACTCACAGAGGATTGATGCTTACAAGTGAGTATTATCTATACTAATTGCATTATAAGGTATTTGTTGTGTGTCATCAATCCATTATTCGAAGATAATTAATTCACAAAACAAAAATCCCACAAAACAACAATCTCAAATTATGCAAATGCGGCTTCATACCATTTTTTACAACTTTCTGGTTCACGTATATTCACATTTGCGACTATATAATACTATTTTATATGGCACTCAAGGGTGATTTCCTGACTGTCCTATGTGTTTTTAGGGGCAACTACGAACAGTTTTACAAGACGAAAACGGAGAAATTGCGCAATCAGCAGCGCGAGTATGAGGCTCAGCAACAGCACCGCGCCCATACGCAGGAGTTTATCGATCGCTTCCGGTACAACGCTAAACGCGCCTCCTCCGTTCAGAGCAAGCTCAAGATGTTGGACCGCCTGTGAGTACTTGTAGACAATCTCATTGTTTTGTTTATTAATTATTACTTACTGAACTTATGAATACTTGAATTATTACTTACGCCCAGAACAGTTGTTTAATATACTGTTTGAAATTTTCAAAATATAGTGAAATTGACACTAACCATGTGATGATGCCTGGTGGATCTCTTCACTACCCTCATTTTCAGTCTAAGTACAATGCTGGACATAGACCTCCCCTAAGGGTTAATGCCCATAATTCTCACCGTAGGCATGCGATTTGGAGATCGCAGAGCATGTCTTAATGTATTAGTTATTTTATTTTATTTATTTTATTTTATTTTTATTTCATTTACAAAATCCACAGCTGTTATAATAATACAAATATTTCATGTTACTTTCACATAGAGCCAATAAAGGATTTAACCGTCGCTAACTTTTATAACATGTGTGTGTGTGTGTGTGTGTGTGCGTGTGTGTGTGCGTGTGCGTG
>DWDT01001472.1:0-15823 GCA_018245595.1 Microceris scylla | reverse complement strand
ATGATCCAGTGCCGTCAAGCAGCAACAAATCCTCTTGATGGTTACTTTGGAATCAGATGGCCAGATGGTATACAGTTTTAAGTTTCATCAGTATACTATATGAAATAGGATCGTAATTCCATATGATATACTTTCATCATCCTCATCGGCCTACTCCCGTTCTCTGCTGGGCATAGGCCTCTCCAATGCTACGCCACTGAGCTCAATCCTCAGCTCTTCGCATCCAGCCATTTTCACTTGATATCTTTTACAGAGTTATAAACACACTTCAGGAATACATTGTCATACCGTGTGTCTATAGTATATTATCACGCCTTTTAAAACGATATACGGTAATATCAGCACTCCTGTGGCAGCAGTGAGTGGCTACTGATATCACAGGCACAGATGGATAATATACAGACGGCTGTGTTACACGAACAACACTGACAAAACTTCGGAGACAACTGATGCAAAGGAGACAATATATCCTTTTCGTGGTTGTAGCAGTCATGTGTGAAGGGTTTACAATGGCTAAAAGAGGCAACGTAAACAGTTTTATAAAGGAATTGTTTATGTACATACTTACCTATAGTATTTATTCTGTTTTGCAATTCGATATGTGTAGAAACAAAACATCGGTTAAGAGGACCGATTTGCGGTGTTTTGGACCCTACGAAGCAACTTTTCGCGTGGAAAAAACACGCGGCGGTACTGATGAGTACCAACTGTGCGTTAGACCGGCTACGGGCATTAATGGGAGTTTGTTTGTAATATTTTTTTTAATACGCAGAAATGAAAACGTGTTGCGAATTTAATTGTTAGAAACGTAGTATGTATTAAAGGATTTTATATAATATAAAATTTATATTATATAATTCGAAGTTTGAAATGTATCATGAAGTTAAAAATTTATACTGCGCTTTAATATATAAAATGAATCATTTGTACAAAAAAAAACAAATAAAACATCAAGATAGTTTGTTTATTTTTTATAGAAGTCCATTTCTAGTAAGGTCAGTTCTAAAAAGTAAATGTATGCGTATTTTTTTCTATAACACACATATATGTAAAAAACACATATACATATATACTTAAAGAGGAGATAATTATTACATATCAAAGTTTTTCATCATCCATCATCTAACAACCGATCATCTAATAACCGATGCCGATATCGAACGCAATCATGTTACACTAACAATAGGCATCATCAGGGGCTCCGATGGCTCTATTCAAGTTAAGTCACATTATTCTATTAAGTTACAATCGATTCCAACTAATCCCCTGAGCTTAGCCTCGTATCAGGACATTAAAACCATTGAGCCAGTACTGCAACTCGATCGTCAGACCACAACACCGCAGTTTTAATACCTAATAGTTGTATTGATGAGGATTCTTGATATTCTCGTTAAACATAGGGTTTTTAATGGGTAGATACCTATTATCGCAACAACTCGGCAAGGAAGCAGTCAAAATTTTGTGATGAAATTGTAATACACAAAACCTGTGTGCATACGTGTTTGAATAAGAAAAACAATTTATATGCGTACTATTGCAATCTCTTTATATAATAACTTTGGCTGCGTGGAAAAACATTGCTGCATTTATTTTTTCCTAATTTTACTTAATTGTGTATCCACAACGACAGTCGTTTACAATGTTCATTAATTATTTAGAAAAATATTGTATTTTTTATACTTCACATTGCGTTATAAATTATTTTTCTATTTTTACTTCGGCGTGCTATGAAAGCGTGTTTTTTTAGTTTTTTTATTATATTATCATGTTACTTCTGTATGTGTGACATGTACTTACTGTAAGAGTGACTATCAGTAGCATTAATCATCTGAAATATTTATTACACCAGTCACCCTCAATTGAGGTTGATGGAATCATGGGTTATACTGGATTCCAAAATTTATGTCGATGTTAACTGTAAGGTAAATTTGTAACATAATAAAGCCCAAAAAAAATATTCTTGACCATACAACTCCCGCCGTGCCAACGCACACTTCCAAACGGGAGGTCACACAGAAAAACGTTGGATCACGGCCTGAATAATTCATTCCGAGATCCGAGACGATGACAAAAGAAAAAAAAACTATAATAAAGACTTATTGTAAGGCGGGTCGACCTTGAAAGCTTTAGGATGAAGAATCGGGTTTAGAGAAAATGAATTTGATACTTATGCCTGTTTATATGTCTTGGATTCGGGCTCAAACCCAAGCCCGTTTAATCGAGCGCAGATAGAGCTTCTGATAAGTGATTCATTAGTTTTGTAAGAGCGATTGCTGATTGAGAGGTACCGGGTTCGATTTCCGGGTCAGGTACTACTAGATTTTTTTTTAACATGTTCTAATGGAATTTTTTTATAGTAGCTTGATTCTAAATCTGTGCCGGGTGTATAATACTAGTGTTAAACCTATTTCGTTGGTGGGACGTAAGCGTAATTTGTTAACGTGGAAGTGTACTACACTCCTCTGTCTCCTCCTTCAGTGATTACAGGCGTGATAATACTGTTATTGTTAATGTACAAAAGAAGAAAGATACAATTGATTTTATAATGTAAATTTAATATTTGACAGAATTACAACCGTACTTAACAGATATTGAAGGGATTTTTCACGCCTTAATTTTCTAAACGACATTGTGTTTCCTACACGAATTACATATTTTAGCCTAGTCATTATCCGCTATAACCTCACTTTCTATGGAATTTAAAAACAAACCGAATATAAATATAATGGGGTATCCATTATATTTAGTATAGTTTAAGTTTAAATATTTTGAATTCTCACTAGTTTTCCTTACGAGTTGAAAACTCAGACATAAAAATGAATATGACATAACTTGGTGCCACCCAAAATACCAGTTCACTCCTAAATAGCACGTATCACGAAGAGACATTGAAAAGGATGGGGGAGCCCTAAACCAGGGAAATAATGGATATGATCTTTCTTATATTTTTCTTTTGAGGATAAGATGTCGTTTATTGAAATGTGACATGTTTACTTTAAATTAACGAAATCAGACACTAATGTGAATTAAATAAAAATGATAATTTTACGTTTAGTTGGGGATCCAATAATTGTTAAATGAATATGACGATAGTCAATTTTAATTATTACTTCAAAATGTGTCACCGTTTCTTATACAGCTTTTATAAGTTACACTATGTGTATAATGTATACATATATGTATTACGTTTAGAGGAAAATTTAGCGTTTAAAGAAAAAATCTTAAGGTACTTGTGCACACTTATTCTTGCCATTGTCGCATTTAAAACAATATAAATATACCTACTCCAAAAGAATGTATCCTGTATGCTCGAAGATTATGGCATACAACGACCTGGCTGTAGTGAGATTACTTTTGTTTTCGTTTCCAAAAGAACAAAGGTTAAAAATGTAAAAGAATAACGGAAAATTTCATAAAAGGACCCCTTATACGCTTCAGTTTTGTTCCACGACGAATAATATTAATGATAAAATTTATTAGAAACCATTTTGGAAAATTATCCTCAGCCCATATTTCCTCGACATTTTTTTTAGGTTTAGCATTTATTTAAGTACAACTATTGTTTAATTCGTCTTTTTGTGTCAAATGGGACGACTAGTTTGATATTAATTGGGATAATTGGGATTGATTGGGATACATTATAATAAATAGTATATAATAATATAAATAATAATAAATATAAATAGTATATAATTAAACTCGCTGTAATTTATTTTTCAAATAATCCTAAAAAAATAGTAAAACAAATTCAATTTCACCTCATATTATAATAGCCTTTTCATTCCCGCTAAATCTAATCAGTTTTAATTTGTGAAGCAAATTGCTTCATTTATTAGATTTAGCTTAAAAAATCTCGCATAAAGAAAATGGATTTTGTTGTCTGTTCAAAATTTAATAACATTCCATACAAACTGAGCGTGCAACGGCGAGTAATTATGTTTTCAACGAACAAAAGATAATAAAATAATGGAGTTATTTTTTTATATTAGTTTTTTTCATAGTTTTAATATCTACATCTGTGGCGATAACGCAACACTGATTGAATTTAACGGTTATATTAGTAATTCGATTTGAAGTGCAGGCATGGTGAGATTCTAGGAGACATAAAGACATGAACAATGTGTCACGTGTTTCCTATTGAAATTGCATGTTAATTGTTATGGAGTGTTGTGGCGATTTTGTATGGCGTGAACTCAAAACTAAAATCTGCTCTTCCGTTTAAACATAATCTTTGATAAATCCGTAACAGTTTCAAAGTGAAGGAAAATTTCAAGTGTTTGATAACCGGACCCGAAGGAGTGGTGTCGATTAGAGGTGGCCCATGTCCAGCAGTGGGCATCCAGAGGATGATGATGATGATAATTATGATAATGATGATTCGAGAGAGTGGACAATTTTACGTTGATTCCAGGAGCCCAATATTAGTACTTCACACCTCATTCACACGTTAGGGCCAAGATAACCGAGTTTCCAAGTGTCTCCCACTCTCTTGCAAGTTGACATTTCATTACGCGGCAGCGCCGGACTCGTCTAGACAGTTCACAAGTTAAACTTTACGCTGAACGCATAATAGTCTCGGTGCCCTTTAGTTCTAATGATGCTATGCTTTCACATACAATTCAACTTGAGACTGTTCCGGTACCATCCACTAAGGTGCGCGTTTGCATGGCTTTCGAATTTTAAAACAGAATTTTATAACACTAACAGGAACGCCACAAACGTCACAAAAATAAAATTCCCAAGATTTCCAGTTAATATTTTTAAATAGGTCAAGTGCCTAAGTAAGCAATACCTTTAATGTATTATAGATGTAGGAAATTATTTCAAACCGTAGTTAAATGTTCACGTTTTATGAGTAAAATAAAAAGCATTTGTAATGTGATAAATTTTGAATTGAATTGAGTGTACTTTTTCCAAGGAGTGGAGACCGCGTCTTGGTAAACGTAGTGTAGGGCGCCTTCCAGCTAGGCGGAGTGACGATATACGCAGAGTGGCTGGCAGCGGCTGAATTCTAAGAGCTGAAGATCGATTTCAGTGGGGTGCTATTGGAGAGGTTTATGTCCAGTGATGGGCGGGAGTAGGCAGGTGATGATAATGATGATATTTTTTCTGGTTTAAAGATAAAATTAGATATTACTTTGTTTTAAACTTAACGCCAAGAAACTTTTACATTGTAGATAAAACCTCTCCATATATACATTGTCGTGTCGCCTATGTACAATAGTCTATGTATAATTGTCATCAAATATCATGATTCAAATGAATAGCTTAACCTATCTATGTATATAACCTATCTATGTATAAAATATTAGATACTATTTCAATAGATTTCTGTGTATGACACATACACATACAATGAAAACCTTTATTAAACTGTCAGTCTATTGTAACAAAGGACGTGGAAACAGTTTTTTTTCAACAATTAAGTACATTACAGTCCCATTAGTTCTCGGCCGGTCCGTCAGTGTCGCCATTTATCTCGTAAGTTTTTGTGACAGGCGGTCTTTGTACAGGACATCTAGTTCCATAATAGATAACTTATACGAAAATCTTTTGATGATTTATCTTTTTAATTTTCGTTTTGTATATTAACATTTGTTCAGTCTGCCCACCCGCTCTTTGCCAACATGGCAGTTATGAATATCTTCCCAGAATGACAAGAGTTAATGATCTAGTCTGCCACGTTGGCTGACTGCGGGTTTGTTGACAATACTTTCTTTAGAAATCCTTACGTAGATCTACTCGTATTTATTAAAAGATGCGACAGGTTTTCTCCGGACGATGTCCTTCATCGTTATAGCCGATGATATTTTTTTCAAAAACCCAAGTATCTGCTTAATATTAAAAGCGCATGTATTGGTGAAAGCGATGCGTTTTGGATACTTTAATATTATTCATCATTAAACAAAATATATGGAACATATTATGACGAATATAGTGCGCAAAGCTTCAGTAGTATTGACCTGGGTGCAGTAAAAAATTTAAAAAGACCTCAAAAATCCACAAACGATATACGTATATTTAAGTACATATGGAGTTTATTAGAATATCGTTTAAAAAACCTGTCGAATCGTGTAGGACACCTTGTACATCTAAATATTGAGATCCTTTTCGAAAAATTTAATTAAATTGCTGTAAGTGGAATTTTACTTCGTGAAAACCTTTACGCGTTTGAGAAAAGAAAAATATATTGAAAAGTTTGTGAATTTTGATAGAATCCTTCAATCCATTTGATATGTTAAAAATTTAATCCAACATTTTATTGAAAACCTTAAAATTCAATTTACCATGCAATAATCTGAAGCCGTATATCTCTTGCTCAATTAAGTTTTTTCTTGGTCCCTAGAACTATTGTAAGATGTGTTTGACCTTTAGATATTTTTGTTTACTTAATACAGACGTTGACCGAAGCCAGCAAAAAAATTTCAATAACGACTTGCCTAGAAATTAACATCAAGAGGCTTGATGACGACTTCAAAGACTCGTTACATAAAATAAGGTTGTTGTTTGTAATAAAATAATTATGTCCAGACACGGGCGTGTAGTCCCAAACAATAGTAATAATAATTCTTTATATTCTTTTATTACGTATTTATTATTTATTTATTTATTTATTTATTTATTTACTTTTTATTGCACACCGTAAACAGGCATAACAAACGGCGAACTTATTCGGTATTCTCCACCATTTATGTACCGTGTTGATGTTATGTAGTATCAATTTATGTAGTCCATTAATACATTTAGAAACAATGTCCAGGAGTCGAGAAGTGTAAAGGAAATTGTACTCAAACACCACTCCGAAAGTCCTATTTCTTAAATCTATTTGCGATCAGGTGATCTAATCTGGATTCCGATCTCATTCAGGTCAAGAGCACCTTAAGAGTATACGGGTACGTGCCGCAGTGTTCAAGTTCGCCGAGAGATAATTACACCTATCGTCTATTCAAAATTGTATCTAATAGTAAATCAATGATGTGCACGTGAGCGATCCGCAGGAATCCAACATACATCACATCCAGCCGCCTAGGGAGCCCATTCCGGCCTATAAACCGGGCGGGTGCGTTTTTCTTTTCAATTTACGGCCCACTCATTTTAGACGCCCGTTTCATTGTCAACGAGAAATAATTACGACATATATTTCTTGTAGTACCTATGGCGCCACCGTGAAGATAATGTATGTCATGATTGCATTTGCCACATAGACGTAAAATATTTACATGTACACATCAGCCGTTCAAATCAGCCCTCGTTTTTAGGTTGTCGGATTGAGGTATCCGCTACTAATATCAGAGAGAAGTTTAGAAACTTGATATTTGTAGTGATCAGAAGCTTCAAGACAGAGCTTCTAGCTTCGTTCATTGTCATTAAAAGGACTATAAAATATAAATTTTTTTATAATTTATCGCTCGTTATCCGTAACTCTTCGGTGATGGTACATATACCTGAATTTCGGCTCCTGTGCCCCGAAATTCTTTAATTAATGACCTCCATTATTTACCCTTTGTAAGTGGTCGGAGTCTTCAGGGCTATTAGAGGGCCCGGGAAAAAAACTATCAAGAGGAAAAGAAGCATTGTATCACATTTTTGCCCGAAGGCTCGTGCTTTATACCGGAAAGAATTTTCACGCTCAGGTCAATTTTAGCAAGCGTTCGGTCACCAAAAATAGAATACTGTTTCTCATTTTACAACTTACACTGCGGCACCTTAAAACTGTCTGAATACCCTATACGTGAGTAATTTCAGTTTATTCCTTTAACTGTTTACGTAACTTTTGAAGTTAGATTCATGCATGGTTGGCCGTGTCCTCTTTCTGCCGCGAATTAGCTATTTTTTTCTGCTTCTAAACCTAAAGCTGATATTAGAGGTATTATGTATATTCTAGCTAAGCAATCTCATTTGTTGGATTTCAAGTCGAAATAACAATAGCTGATGATATGTAAAGATACTGGGAAAGTTAACTGAAAATTAGGCTACCTGCGTACATATATCTTCTACTTTTGTTTAACTAGATAAGGCATTGCATCTAAAACGAGGACTGGTATGCGAAATAACTGACAGAACTCTCCAAATTTCGCTTATATACAGACAACCTGCTTTACATCATAAATTAATAGAGGGACGGAATTGCCAAACGTCGAATCGCTACGCCATTACGAAAGGACCTGCATAATAATTAGATCGCTGATCAAGTCATCCCCGTTGTTAGTGGGGTATAAATTTTTGATAGCTCCGCATTAACCATCCTCAACCACTACAGTTCCTATCACATTCGCTCAATAACTTTCAAAGATTGATGTACATTGCTGCTCTCAACAGTTTCTAATAACTCGACTTTAAACGAACTCAGTAATGGACGATGAATAGCACATTAGTCGATGCTAGAGCGTTGCTGACCAGGTCATTTGGATCTCTCGTTACGAGGCACGAAGCATGAATAAATCATTTTATATGAGCATAAGCGGTTAATGCAGCCCAAATTAGGGGAGGTAGCGGGCTTAATGTCGTTAGGACCCTCAAGGTGACTGGCTGAGAATTATGCACCATGCTATTAGGGCAATAAACTGTTTATGCAGTTTTGTGATAGAAAATTTTAATGTCAATACAATTGGTACACATTTGAATAACTTATGATGTTGAAATATTGATGCCATAACAATAGTTAGAGATCTATACTAAAATTGAGAATTTCTTTTACACGAAAGTACATTAAGAGGTGATGATAGAAGATTGCGATTAAATTATTTACAATTAAGTATTTAACAGCTTTTAATGAGATATGTATACTCGATAGTCGACGAGTGTCTTAATGATTTGAAATGTTGTTTGTAAAAATGCTTTCTCGTGATAGAGCACGAACTTTGCAGTGTTTTGATTTTTAATTTATACACTGCCGTTTTGATGTTGATCATTTTTAAATGTGAAATTGAACCCACTCACTCACAGAAGTTTTGACCTCGCCTTATCTGTGGCTTACCATGTGCTTTCAGCATGTTAACTCTGCAAATATATAAGTGTTTTGCTACCCTAAATACCTAATAAAGAGTTAGGAGCGCTCAAATCAAAAGGATAACGAGAAGACGGAAGAGTAATGCTAATGGTCGATGGGAGCTAAAAATATTCGAACATATTTAACTGTGTGTACACATGAATGTATGCAGTAGAAACGTGTTTACCTCATTAATAATAACAGAAATAGAGTTCAAAGAACAGCTGATAAAACCTTTATGCGCGGGTACAAAAAAAAACGGAGTGCCTGTTGTACACATGAATGTCTGCCGAATATTTGTTATCGTCACGCGATCTCCAAACTCGCATGCGATATATTACGTCGTTATATTCTATTAAGGGTGTGTTTAAAAATAATCCCCTCAGTGGAAAGGTACGATGGATAGGGCTGTCATATTTTGGGCCTTTTTTACATCTTGATTGTAAAAAAAATATTCTGGTACGCGAAGTGATTTGTGTTACGTTTTGTTTAAAGCGTTATAATGTTTTCTAAAATATTATTCATCTGCTGAACGCATTTAGCTAGTATATCTAGTACATCTTTAGTGTTGAAAATAGATAGTATAGGTATATCATTAAATCTTGGAAAATATGAAAAGTTTAAACTAAACACAGGATCGTAAGAAGGTAGTTGATGCTGTATGTCATTTTGTTTTTTTGGCAATTTCTCTTGTTTCTTTGTTACTCTCACTTTCGTCGTCTGCGTAGCTTGTGTACGTGTTCTCTGTTCCTGTCACTCTATTCTTGTGACAGCCCTGGCTGGACTCTTTAATAGGAAGTCGTTTGTCATCGACGGGCGCCGTAACATGCTCGCTTGCTCTGTTAGTGTATGTTATGTATGATTTCGGTACATGTGTAATTTGTTTGATGTAATCATAAATTTATTTTTTCATTTTTCTTTATTTATTGACAGAACATTGACTTTAGTGGTTTTTTACGGTTCATTATGGGACTTTCTGAGTTTTTACATGTCTTGTAAAATATTGTATAAGATTTCCTAATGACTTTAAGGTGAATGTATATTAGGATATACATACATTAAAAATCAATATCATTTTGATATTTATCACCGCTTTAATGTATAGGTATAGGTAAAAGTAAAATTTACAGCAAGCTGAAAACGCAAGATTTTATAACAATTTTCACAAGTAAAAATTTTAAAGGATAAACTGCCAGTGCCTTGCTTTACTTAAAAATCTCTTTATACCGCGTTGAAATTCTCTTGCATTAACACATTTACATTTAAAACCGCTTTCCACTTTAATAAAAACATTCTTTTTTTTCCTTTGTCTAACTTTATTCGATTGTGCAATTTCTGTAATGCTACTTGATAAGGCAGTAACACCAAATTGGCTACCATTTCTGAAATTACTTTTTTCCCTTGCAGGTAAGGCTCGCGGCGAGATCGTCGCTCCTATTAATGGTGTTATGTGCAGTTATGGAACTTGAAACACATTCACGGTGGGCATACAGTTTTAAAGGTTTGTTAATATATTTAAACTACAAGTTTTGAAGACTAAATTTGTATGCAATAAAAATAGAAGCGTAGACGGTATCAAGAGCTGTTCTGCGATCCCCCATCCGCATTCCAGCGTGGGGATTATGGGCCAAAAGTTCTCAGAGTTACAGCATTGAACTTAGACAGGTTGGCGACGATGATGATGATAAAGTCTGTATTTCAATATTAAAAAACCCACATTTACCTTAAACAAAACAATAATCGAATATTAAATTTCGCAGTATAATTAACAAAATACACTTAAACTCTTAAGAACAAAAATGTTATCGAAGAACAAACAAGCAATCAGATTCGCAATACAAAAAAATATATAACGATATACGTATAAGATTTCGAAATTTAACATAACAGAAAAGCATTTAGCTCACGGCTGTGTTAATAATAATTACAGTACCAAATGAATTATTCCACGTACCAAAATACAAAATTATCTCTTGTTCGTCGTTATTTATTTGTACTTGAACCGTTAATCAATATGTCAAAATTACACAAAGCAGATGATAAATCTTTACGAGTGTAAAATGTTTAAGTTAAACACAATTCCCATTGGCTCTCAACGCGTACCTGTTCAAACATTTGCTGAGCTCGCAATGATAAACATTGTTATCGCGGAACACAAAACAGGTGATGTACAGAATCACGCCCTTTGTCTTAGCGTACACTTACTGCTGTACACGTGTGGCCGTGTTTAAGTATAACCGTTATTATATTTGTTACAAAAATACGAAAATGTTTCTTCAGTCTGTTTCAGTAAATATCTATTAAATGTTAGTCGACTTATAATTAATGTGTGTAAGTTTCCCTTCAATTAGATTACTTGTAAATTAGATATTTTTGCCTTATATGCATGTTTTGTCTAATAATACTAAATATGAACTGCAAGCATCTGATTATATGTGTAGACAGCGTCAATATGTGAAAAACTTATGACAACAATTTAGTCTTATAATAAATGAAGCTTATTATTTAAATGCAAAACATTTAACAAATATCTATTCAATATATTATATCGTTGTATGGCGGCGTTATATATTTTCGGGGGAGTAATATTTAGTCTAGCTACCTTTTTAATCTTTCATTGAAGCAGCAGGTGTAGATGGAAGTGGTAACGTTTGCGCCGTGTCACGAGGCGACCTCTGTCCGCACTAACAGTATCCCGGGGAATAATGAACACTAGTGAACCGTGTTTAATGTACGGTGAGCTAAAAACTGCCACTGCTCTAGTATGTACTTAATATATTCCAGCAGTCCAATAATATATTCATATGGCACTGTCCCTGGAATTTATAAAAATTATTATCTGTTGTTTGTAAATACGTATGTATTTTGAAAATTGATATTGGACATCACGGTAAGATGATTTAAAAATATATGTATTTTCATTGCATGTCGAACAGAATTGGTGTTTAATAGTGTATTTTAATTTTGTAAGTTACAAACCCTTTAGCCTAAGTTTTGCATATCGTCACTACACCTCTTGCTGTTGAAGAACAGCTCTCGTCATACCAGGCGGTCTAGTGCAGCAAAATTAACAGTAAGTATTTTTCTATTCATGATCTTAATAATTAAGAGTAGGTACTTATTTAATAGGTATTTTGCCCACATTTAGATTATATATATTCTAAATTACAATGTGCAAAATATTCATATTTCATTTTCAGTTCACTAGTCTTTAATAAATAACATCACTCAGCAATTCTCTCGGCCTCAAGTGTAAGGCCGCATCTGTACACCGAAATTTACAATCAAAGATATGGTGTCGGGATTTTATTTGAATAATTTAAGAGCATCTCGAGGTTGGCCCGAGGCGCGATTTTATCTGCTAAATTACACACACCCCTACGCGAGAGAGGGATGAGACGGCGTGGTGTGGACGCGGCAGTGTAAGGAACGAGCGTAGTAGTCGTTACAACATTCTAATAGCAGCCGAGGGTGTGATGATTATGCAATTTTTCAGATTTTTTTACAGTTTATTTTGAAATATTCGGCTTAGTAACGTCTCAATTTTAGAGAAGTTAGGTAGGTAGGTTTTACTAGCATAAACGTTCCGACCTACATAGTTAAGGATAGGTTATGTGTGTGTCTAAGTTTTTTGAGGCTTGAATCGCACCCATTGCTTATATGTTACATATTTTTTATCTAGCAAGGATTCATCCTATAATAATTGTAAATCAATTCTCCCACTACATCACAATGTTGATTTCTACAAATATATACAAATATTATGTAAAATTGTTAAGGGGACGAGAAAAATGTCGATCAGGAGTCTTTTTACCACGGCTACCTTCGAGTATTTATCAAATACGGGTTAAAGATATAAACGTACACACGTACAGACAGAAGGGCATACTTCCGCAGATGAATGTACTTCAATTATAAATGTCGCTGAAACACGTTATACATATTTGGCTTAGTTCGTTCTATTTCAATCATTGTCACGTCCACAAATATTCTCGCATCCGCGCGCAATGTTGCCATTCCAATAAAAATTCTCGCAAGGTGTTGAAGTGAACGCAGGTATTTAACTCTGGCAATCTTGAGCTTGGAAAAATATTTAACGAAATGCAAATGATAAAGAACGAACTGCTCCAGGAGGTTTTATAGTGAGTACTTTCCGTTTATTTTTAGATTTTTGGCATATGTTTAATTAATATGCGCATTTGGTAGGTAACACATCTTGAACTAGTAGGTGTTTTAAGTGTTAAAAGAACTGTTTTAAGTTCACTAGGTTCCAATCAAGAAAGAATCTGTTTTCTAGATGAGAAACGATTTTCATAAACATTAATATGGTTTTTAACGAAATCAAGAAAATATTTTTCATTCTTCGCCGGATCTCTCCCAGGGTCTTCTATATCTGTTTGACGAAAGAATTAGGATCACGATCAATTATGACGGCCAAGTGCGAATGCGAATGCGACAAACATCACGTGTCCGATATATAGAGATAAAAATTCGAAGATATATCTGTCATCATCATCATCATCTGTATGTTTACTCATATAGCTTTCCTTGAGCGTTGTAACTTATACGAGTATTCAACGAACCTAGTTTTTTTAATTATATGATAGGGTAGCGTTTGGTCGCGATCCCGTCTGATTAAAAGCACCGATGCGGCCTAAGATGGAGCACGCATGTCTAAGCAGAGCCTATTCATCCATGTTTTGAAGAGACCTAAGTTATATGTGTCCGGAAACAGACGCCGGCAGAGTGTTCCATTCCATTAGTTTTATTTAAACAAGCTTAGTCAACTTAGTCGGTTTTGTGCGTTCATTTTATCTGTTGACTATTTTTTTCCGGTTTTTGATCAGTTAATTTTGCATACGATTTTCAAAGAAAAGTTTCCAGTACTTACCCAAAATCCGTTTCCACTATGATAATGATGAGACTTACAACTTATAGACATGCAGAGAGGCTTTCTTTGTGCTCCAAGCGTGTCTAGAGTTGTATAACTCGTGGTATATTTGTGGAAAGCTACTTTTTCACCAATTCCTAATAAATATTAGCAGGTATATAAGTATTCGTCGCGTTTAAGTTGAACCAAACGGAAAAGAAAAGTTCATGGGGCTAAATCCTGATGCCTCGAGTTTATGAATTAAATTAGAAATATTTCCAAAATATTCGATTTCCCTAGAATAATTTGTGCGCTATTGGAATATGTTTGTCTTCTATCTTCAAATTAATTTTTGATGCTCCACCCACATCTGCAAGTACGATTACGTACATATGTAACATGGCAACACACATCATTTATTCGCGAAGGCACGACTTGTTACTGAATAATTTATATAACTAAACAGCTTTTCTCCGTGATCCGTGCGAAATTTACATTTCGTGGAATTTAAAAAGGATCCATGTAAATTTAAATTTGCCCGCTGATCAGCTCTCGGCGCTTGGGATTTCGTTGCAACTTTTTATCGGATTGTTGGCTTCGTTCGATTGTGATTGATCGATGGATGGTGATTTTCTGAGAGCTTTCGAGAGGTATATGAACTTTGTATGGAGCCGGCGAGACCATGAATTCTTGGGATGGAATGTGGGGCATACTTTGCATACTCAAATGACGAAGGGTACGCCGATATTTCTTGGCATGATACTTGGCACACGTTGCCCTTATCGACGACTTGGGTGTGTATTAGGTCTCACCAAAGAATTCAATTACGCATACTTCTTAGTCTTCAAGAATCACTTGTCGAAGATGTTGCATAATTCCCACCTCGTTACACATCCCCATAATTATTGTAACACCGTAAATGTAGTTACACAGCCAAGTTCGGGACACACGTTAGCGTAGTTAAGATCAAGTCCCATCTGGTCGTCTGAGTAATTAAGTTAACAAATTAGGAACGGTACTTCGTGTCCCGCGTGGGTTGTCGTGCCATGTGTACGGCTGCGACGGTGACTTCAGAGTGAGGTGAAGAACATTAAGGAACATTCTCCGGACTCCTTGTCAGGATGTGTCTGTTGAAACGCTACCGTTTCATTTAAATCTGCAGATGTTAAGAAAAATTTTAACATTAATTATAAATTGTTTTATATGTCTAATGATGAACTTTACCACCCTGAGGGGTTTTGCCAATAATCCGTTCGTTGTGCCATACGGGTTGGAGATGGCTGAGCACACCTCGCTCGGCTTACGCTGCTGTCCCTCATTATACGTATGTACGTACTACATTGGCATACAAACAATACTTGTTAAGATAAAAGTGTACCTCGAAACATCAAATACAAAAGCTCGTACATATTATATACATTTTTAACACAATATATCACTTATATACAAACATATAACACATAGTCTCTGACAAATAACACATAGTCTAACTTACCACATGAATAGTTGTCCTGTGTGGATAACGGACCCACGACTCCCGGCGCAGCGGTCAAGGTCGCCGACCGCTGGACCAAAGGGCGTGTATGAACATAATGTATATTCAATATGTTTTGAATAAACATATCCTGTCATGTCCTCGATACATAATTCCCGCGAGTGATACGGCTCAATCAACGTTGATAAGCGTGTGTCTTCGTTATCAGTGACGATAACGGTATTTATCATTCGTAAGTGTAACGAGTTGCTGTTTATCATCTTGTTATCAATATTATAGATGTAAGTTTTATGTAAATGTATTTTAGAATTACAGTACCTTCATAGCAATATCAAAGTTAAAAATATCTCATAAGAATATGTCAGTTATGTTATATACTAGCTGTACCCGGCGCACGTTGCCACGCCAACATACAAATACATATATACCAATTTTCATAATAATCGGTACAGTAGTTTTTGAGTTCATC